>WHYT01012393.1:0-53322 GCA_009806455.1 Tetrax tetrax | reverse complement strand
TCATTTTGTAGTGCAATGGCTTGGGAAGGCTTCAGGGACCTCCCTGATGCTATCCAGCTTCCTATCCTCCATCCTCTTCCCTGTAAAATGTCCACATAGGTTGCACAAGAACAGTTGCCCTACGTTGCAGAGGGATGACATGAGAAAAGTTCAGAAATAAAGTTTCAAAACCTTCTATATTTAGGGGAAGACAGTCAGCTGAACGCACAGAGCGAGTGCTTTGCTTGTGCTGCTCCCTTGGTTTGGGTTTCAGATGGCACTGCACAGAGAAATTCAGTATCTGTGCATTAACACCCTGGGAACGTTGGAAGATGCCAGCAGAAATGAGCTAACTGATTTCCTACAACAGGATCTTACACAGCACATTTTCTTTTCGAAATGCAGCGGTCTCTTGAAATGGCCTTGTAACTGGCAGGTCAGCATATTGCTGTGGTGTCTCAGCCAGATGATGCAATCAAAGGAAAGAAACTAATAAAAAATATCCAGCTATTTTGGACACATCACAAATTTCTGGATAATCGCTTTCCCACAGAGACTTGAAATAGTTTATTATTTGAGAAACTATTTACTAACCTTATGTTTAGGGCACTGTGTGACTAATTTTGTAGCCCGGCAGCTTTCACTGTACAAACACTCTTTTCTGTGGGTTTGTGTGCACGAGGAAGTCAATATTTGTGTAAAATATTTAATGAAGGTGTGCAGTCTCAGGTCTCCAGGAATATTCTCACCTGCAGAGTTCAGGAGCCGCATGTGGTGTGACCAGGGGCAGAGATGATGTCATTTATACGCTGGTACCACCTTGTTCTCTGCGGCGTGAACACGTTCCCTGGGAACCTGCTGCTTCGTTAGCTCAATAAATAAGGCAGACAGGCTGTTTTATTAGGTTGCATGGCTCCACTGATTTTATAGCAGCTACTGCAGCAGATATCATGGCTGGATGAGCAAACAGGGGCACAAAGGGTTTTACTCATATGTCACAACTCCTCATGAATGGCAGAGCACATCCTAACTGGCATGCCTCCACTCCACCGTACGGGGACGGGATTCCCAGAGCAGAGAGATGTAGAGATGTTTTTTATCTTTCTAGACAGAGCCACAGAGTCTGTGGCTAAGTCACACTCCTGTTACCCATCCCTTTGCGTTTTCAGGGATTAAACTTCATTCAGAAACCTTCTGACTCCCAACTGGCAGCTGGTGTAGCTTGAGGAGAGAGGAGGAGGACAGCTCCAGCAATGCATCAGAACTAAGCAGAAGCATGTTCTAGACAAACAAGAGCTTCCTGTGCTCCAAGAAAGCCACGCACCATCTGGAGAAGGGGGCCTTTGCAGACACTGTTTCAAGGGTGATTACATCTGTGTCATATTTCCTGAGGTTACATGGGGCTTGAACATCAACTAGTGCAGATCTGCACTAGGAGAAAGACCAGATCCATGAAGCTCAGCACATGAACTATTCATCTGTGAGAACCTCCCAAAATCAGCAGCATTAAAAAATAATAACACACCAAGTTCTTATTCACCTTCTACATAATTCAAGTTAGTCCAATCTATGCTCCAGAAATACGACTTTTAGTTACGAGAGCTGCAGTTTTTAGAATCACAGAAGGGTTAGGGTTGGAAGGAACCTTTGAAGCCCATCCAGCCCAACCCCCCTGCCAGGAGCAGGGACATCTCCAACCAGATCAAGTTGCTCAGAGCCTCGGCCAACCTGGCCTGGAATGTTTCCAGGGATGGGGCATCCACCGCCTCTCTGGGCAACCTGGGCCAGTGCTCCACTACCCTCAGCGTAAATTTCTTCCTTATGTCCAGTCTGAATCTGCCTCCCTCTATTTTAAAACCATCACCCCTCGTCCTGTCACACCAGGCCCTGCTGAAGAGTCTCTCCCCATCTTTCCTGCAGCCCCCTTTAGGTACCGGAAGACCACTCTCAGGTCTTCCCAGAGCCTCCTCTTCTCCAGGCTGAACAGCCCCAAGTCTCTCAGCCTGGCTTCATAAGAGAGGTGCTCCAGCCCTCTCAGCATCTGTTTGCATAAACACATCTTCTAGGAGATGGAAATGTGCTGTAATGTTGAAGACAACAAACCTGATGATAAACCTGTTAGAGTAGGTAACCTCACTCAATCTCAGGCTTGGTCTTCTTAAAACGGTCTCCTTATTCCCTAGTGAGGTGTCAGCATTAACCAGGCAGCCAGCGACAGATCCTAACTGTCAGCTGGAACCCAGAATTCTGAAGTAGAAAAGTCCCACGCTAAGAATGTAAGGTAAAAGGAAGCACTCAAATCATACAACTGCGCGTTCAGCACTAACAGGAGAAAGCCCCAGACCATGGAAGGTAGCAGGTGACGTGGGTGTGCAGGTTTGTGCACCAGCCACATCAAGAGCTTGGTGTGCTACCCAGTACCCAGGCAGCAGCGATCACCAGCTTTCTGCTGGCGTTCTTCCTCCCCAGCCCGCAGTGTATGATGTCGTCATCAGCTCCTCCTGGACGCAGAGGCCATTTCAAACCACATTCAGCTTTCCATCACACACACTGAGAAGTTCAGCTCCATGTAGGAAGTCACTCCCTCGTATTCCAGCCTATGTTTGCAGGATACTAAAGATTCGGGCTATCAGCTCGCACTAAGTTGTCAATCGTTACCTCTCGGGAGCGGTCAAGATTTTCCCACAAACTTTCCTCTAATCCCACCTGGCTTCTAACTAGGAACACCAATCTCCATGCTAAAAAAACCCCAAAACACTTCACCAGTGAGGGTAAGAGAGAGACACCAGGCAAGTGGTGCCAAGTCCAGTCAAGCACAACACCCTGGAATAAGGTGACTGATGTGTACAACCATGGATGTGTACAACGTCCGAAGGGACGCAAAAATTACCACTGCTTCCTCTCTTCTGTTTTTGACAAAAGCCTTGACTCTACCTGGAAACACGTGACTGCTCCTCGGATGACAGCAAGGCTTTGAGCCATGCTGCACTCCAACCACACAGCCCAGAGCCCTCCTGCATTGCAGGGAGCGTTCAGAGACAAGTCCTCTTCTGTGCACAGAATGCAATTAGATGAATTCCTGCACATCAATGAATGGAGAACATGCTGCTTGACTGCAGCAGGCCAGCAAGGCGACTGCATAACTACTCTGAACCCAAGGACTGTGGTAGCCTGCAGCCTTGCAGGAGTTCATCTCAGGAACGTGCGTGGGCACAGAGGCTACTGGGCTACTACCAGCCAGACTGCATCCAGCCCGAGCTTCCAGATCTCCGGAGTCCTGGGTGAGATCCTAACAGTGCCCTCATGCAGTATCATCTGCAAGCTCTGCAGTTCCTCAAGACTTGCAGTAGCCTGCATATGTGCAGGCTTTTCTGCAGGGAAAAAAAAAAAAAAAAGGTTTATAAAAGGGTGGCAAACTCAGCTATCTCCAAATAACTTGTTTAAACATCTTGTGGGCAGAGTCACTGAAGCATGGCAGATACACCATCACTCATGTGAGTATAAAAGTGAATTACTGGGGCTCAGCACATCATTTGCTTTGAGTCATTTTTTCAAATGTAGCCTTTCATCCTCCGTGCAGCACAGCTGAGCAACTGCCTGGAACACTGTTGCATGAAGAGGATGAGCTTGGGCCATCTTCTCAAAGAGATGCAGCACAGAATACCCAGAACCAGAACCACAAAGCCCTGGTACTCCTCCAGATCTAACTTGCTGGCAGGATCCGACAGCTCCACACAGTGTAGGTGGCTACATGTGCCTTCTTAAATTTTGAGCCTCTTTTCAACTTTGCACAGCTTTGTCTACACACACCATGGAACCTGGCCGCCCTCTTCCCTCCGTCCTTCCCCTCTGCTCCTCCTACACCAGCAGGTTCACAGAGATCCTTGACTGGGGCTGTTTGCACAGTTCTGTGCACTTGAAATCAAGGAGTTGTAAGAACTCTTCTTAATATAAGGATTTTTCAATTCTTTTTTTCTTGTACCTCTGCCTTCGTACTCTTGTTTCAGGTCATGCAACAGGATGAAGCTTGCACTGGGGGAGGGACTGCAGCTACTGCAGGCTGATCTGCTGCATACAGCACGGGGGTCCCAAAGCAGGAGAGGAGGTGTTACTGGGATTGCATTAGAGGAAGTAAAAGGGACAGAGACTAACTAGGGAGCTAAAGGCTTCTTAAGCTCACTTGATAAATCTGTGCTTAAGAGTCTGGTTTTATCCCAAATTCAATTAAGGTGAATCTTCTGGGATTGGAGCCCAAATGTCAAAAATTCCTATTACTTCTGAAAGCTTTGGATGAGGCAAAAATTACACACTGGGAAGAAAAATGGCTTATGAGCTGTCAAAGGCGGAAGAAAATACAACTAGAAAAATATAAGGAACTTTAAAATTATTTTCTGGGCCGTAAATCTAAAAGGCATTAAACCAGATTACAGTACAGTGAGGGATGCAGAGTACACAGAAAACTCTGACAGATGTGTAATCAACTCAATAAAACAGACGCATATTCAGATCCTACCACATCACTTCATTTGCGCTCTTGATCTGGCAGAGGGAGTCTGAAGATCCCTCTGCAGCATGAAGCAATCTCATACAGCTTCTAAGTATGGAGGAGCGAGTTCAAAATGTACCTGTCACAGACATTTCCAGGCTTGTGAAGAGCAAATGCAGCATGTACATGGCCAAGACGTGATCTGAGTAAATGGAGGAAGTTTTTGCAAAATTATCTCCCCAAGGAAGCATTCTGGCAGATTATTTTAAGCAAATATGTAGTCCTTGTACGATAAGTAATCTACATTGAAAAGGCAGGAAACAGAGTGTTTACCTCTCCTGGTTCTGAAGCTTTTGAAGCTCATCAGCCACTCCAGAAGGTAGCATCTCCGTGGGCACACTGCAGCGTTGCGCCCATCTTGCCACCGTGTCCAAATCACAGTAACTCATTAGCAACTGCATCAGTTGCCCTTGAAGCCATCGATTCTCTCCAACTGTGCTCTGAAAGAGGAATCAAGGGTGAAGGAAGACTGTCAGTGCAATTTCCACCATGGGTGTTTCTACCCCCTCTCAGGCGACAGCATCCTCAAGAGGATCCTGGACAAGTGCAGACAGGAGCAAGATCCGCCCCCGCTGCAGGAGTGACTTTGTCCAAGCCCAGTGATTGCTGTGCTTCTCTGCCAAGAGATGAAGAGCACGTACCTTAACTGAGAGCTCATCAGGGCACTCGGGTCCCGGTGACAGCGCGGCTGTTTGTTCAGGGAATACCACTGTGCAGTGCAGCACACAGAAACCAGTGTAAAACACCACCATTTAGCCCGACTCTCCACTAGCATATTGTTTGCTCAGATAATTATTATATTAAGCAAAATTAGAACCAGTGACTGACCAGACAGGAAAGGTCGTTGGGCTCATTAGGCAGGTAATTATTGAAGAGATAAGAGTTTGGATTGTTCTAGTTCCACTCTGTGCCTGCATATGGCCCTGAAGTGATGCTGTGACTTGATGTCCTGGGAGAGGCAATAGGACGCTTTAGTCTCCTTCCAGGAAAATGAAGGTGTCCTCCAGCCGTGGGAGTTGTTGTATGGGTTATTAGGATTGCCGGTCAGACACGGGTTACAGGTTGGACACATTAGCAAAACTTCCCTGAGCAACAGATTTTGGTGTTCACAGTAAGGAAAAGGCTCGTTCATCAGCCCACAGCCCACGTGCACGCACCGCTGTGATAACTGGGGCACCAGGCCCCTTCTCCAGCAGCACGGCACAGCACACTGTGCAGTCACACGTCCCGTGCAACCAGCACGGGCACAGCCAGCGCTGCGGATGGGGCCCAGGGTGAGAGTGGTGTCCCCCCGCACTGGAAACAGGTTGTGTGAAATGCGCAAAGTCCTGCTTGTCCCCACTGATCGTAAGAGGAACTCAGAGCAGTTGCTCCAGCTGTGAAGAACTAGGGTTGGGTGCAAGAAATTCTCCCTTTGTGTCTATTCAAGGCCTCTGCGATGTGACAACCGGATTATTTCTTCAGCCATACGGACAAACACAACGATCTCACGTGTCGCTGTAGGAGCCTGCGTTAACGCACCTGCAGCCAAGGGGGGCAGTTTAGGACGTTCCCCATTCCCAGTGGTTTTCAGGCAGATGTGAACCTGCGTCCGTGCAGAGCCTGGGGGCACAAGCACAACCTCATGGCTGCCTGTGGTTGAAGCCCAAATACCCAGCTGTGAGCCAGCGCGGCTGGAGCCCGGCACACCGCCCGCCCTGGCACAGGGAGCAGCCGTGGGCAGGGGCAGGGCAGACAAACTGGGCCCATAACAGCCTCCACTGTGACAGCTGGATTCACCAAAGCCCTTCTGTTCACGCTTTTGGCGAGTGCCTGCTGAGGCACCACGGCACAGCAGCTGTAAGAGGAAACAGGGACACGGTGACACCGACAGCCACGACAGCCCTCTCCTGCCAGCCAACCCTCCTGCATGTGCAAATATCCCAGAGCCACTGCAGCCAGAGCAGCACCTCACTCCTCTTGCCAGGCTGATTTACTCATGGATTTGCCTTAGAACTTCATATTGTCAAGCAAACTTAATTGCTAAAACAAGTTGAAACTCTACATGGTGGATCAGGACCTGCAGCTATGCGGCTGTGTTGCTGCTGGCACTGCTAACAAACATTTTTCAGTGTACTGAAACGCTCAGATACGCACTTAAAGCCCATCCTGACCCGCCATCTCTCCCTCGCTGCCCACCCCGCAGCTCTTGCAGGGTCAGAGTCTGCTCCCCAGGGCTGCAGGCACCTCGCTCCTTCTCCACCGCGTACAAACACAGCGCGGCCGGGCCATGGTGGGCTGGGGCCACGGGGCCCCATTCCTCACATTCCTTCAGGAACTAAAAGGTGAGAAGTTGTCCTCAAAGCAGACACCCTGCACAGAGATCAGGAAACAAACCTGTTGATGCCCCCAAGGTAAAAGGGAAGGAAAAAAGAAAGCAAAAAAAAAGAAAAAAAAAAAAAAAAAAGAATGGCCCAGCCCACAGAGGTGCAGGATGGGGCAGAGGCCTGGAAGAAAGGGCACAGAGAAATCTGGCATCCCAGGTAGCACACAGAGAAGCTCGCTGCTCATAAAAACTGCTTCCTCAGCACTAAGCCTGCACGCTTGTGCCTCTGCCAAATGCCAAACCACATTTCTTCTCAGGGCTATGCGGAGGAATATTTACTGCTGCTCCCAAGAGGCTGGTGGCACAGCAAGGGGCCAGTGTCAGCGGGACGGGGGTCCGGCAGCTAACCAGGGGGAGAAGCAGGAGAGGGAACTGAGGGAAGGGGCAGAGCAGGAAAGGATAAGCTACCACGTTCACGCTTCTTGCCCTCTACATTTCCTCCCGAATCTTTCCTCCCGCCCATGCCAGTGCTGACACTTTGTGCATCTCTCACATCTCTGCCTCACACAGCTGAGCTCAGCCAAGCACCTAACGCGAGAAGGAGGTCTGAATAACTCCTCCTGCTGCGTTTGCCAAGCCACTTCTCAGAGTCCTTCCCAAAACCAACATATTTTCTTATTAACATCACAGAGCCTTTCCCTCTTCTAGCTTCCCCTGTGTCCATCCCATTGTCTTTCTGCCTTTTTTTCTAGAACACAAAGTCTTTGGGGTTGGATCTCTCTTCACTTCACCCAGAGTCAATTCTTAATAAATCTCATTATGTCAGCTCTATTTCTGGAAATAATGCGGTGTTTTCTTTTAGTTCTAATGATAACAGATTTATTCTTTCAACCACAAAAACAACTTTGGAAAGAAGGTTAATCTCTCCAGAGATATTACTTCTTACATTCTGAAACAGAAAATAGCTTGCTTTGTTTTTTGCTGAAAAAAAAAACCAACACTGCTATAAAGGGGAAAGGCTTCCACCGCAACAGCTTTGCAAAAAGCAAGAATGTGGAAACTTTGGCCCCAGAAGATGTGAGTACAGATGCAGAGACAAATGTTTCACTAGGGATGACATTTCATGTATTTTGTTTTCAGTAAACGAACACTTTTCAAGAGGAAACTGGCACAGTTGTTGTGATCAACATCAGTGACACCTCCGAGCAGGGAAAGGTTTTATATACCAAGAGGCTTGTTTACATCCCTCTCTGAATTCTAGACATATCGTACGTTCTTTAATCCATAGGTGCACACAAAAACTCCTGGCAGCAACAATAAACCATGATTAAAGCTTTCCAAAATGTCTGCTGCAGATTACCTACCCGTTCTTACCCTTCACAACGCTCACAACAACCAGCCCAGAGCAAGCGCAGGAATGTCCTGATCTTAACCCGTAGCATCAGCAGTTCCTCCATTGTTATCAATAATTTTGGATCCAAATATCCAATATCTTCTTTGGAAGTCACCCTAGCCAGCCCTGGATTACTTTTATCTGCATGTGTTAAGTTGCATTTCTCTGCTTTCCCTCAATATCTTTTACGGGAGAGTGAAGTTACTCACACCAGTGACACTGGCTATTTGCAGAGTCAGATTTTCATTTAACTTTTGAATGTCTTGGCCAATTTCCCGTGTTCTTAAGTGCTTCCAGAATCAACAAAAAAAATCCTGTTAGTATAGAGAAAATGTCAAGTAGAATATTTTAGAGCCAGCAACTTTAAAAAGGGAAAAAGAAACTTGAACTTTGAAAAGACAAAACCACTGTAAGCAGTGGAGGACCCCACCAGCATTTCTGAATTCACTGCGGTGCTGCAGGCACCGTGCAGACACCTTTGGTTAAAGATCCCCTGGAACATCCTGCTGTGTTGGTTCCATCGTTACTTTATTTGTGCTCAAGATTTCTGTTTTGAAGTCAGCATCGTTTGTGCTACATGGAGAGATGCTGCAGCAGTACCTCAGCGAAGGGAAGTCCTTTGTGCATGAGATTGGGGCTGGGTCCCTCAGCGCCAGCTAAGAGCCGGTTCCGTGAGAGAAGGGGCATCCTGACTTCAGGATTTCCTACACAGATGGCACTCGGAAAAAGATGCCAACTTTACCCACGTTCCTGAACAGAGTTTCTGATGAAAGCAGCAGGCCACTCACCCATGGCCAACGCACAAAGCCGGAAGCATGAGAAAGCCGTGCTTCCTCACCACTCCAGCCGCTCTCTCGCTCTCAGGCACTAGCTGCTCAGATGCACTCATTTATGAACTGCAGAAGGACAAAATAGCCTCCATTCACATCCCAGAAGACTGACTTTCAGATAGCCATCAGTGCGTCACTGACAGAGCCACACTTCAGTGTTCTGGAGGCCATTACCACATCAATGGCGGGGAAGTGGTCTTTCTTCTCTCTTTCAACAAAGCTTGGCAATGTGGCTCCCTGGGGCATGTTCACACCACCTACCTTCAGCTTTGTGAATCAGGAGACTCAGCTTCCCAGTCTCCCCATGCAATCAGCTCTTCCGAAAGGGGATTCAGAGGAGTCTAACTTACAATATCATTCGAAGGGATCAAGGCAAAGGCAACTCCTAAAGCCAACTTGCCGCTGTACTGGGGCTCCTCACAAGGAGCTCATTGTTCCTGGGCAACCTGAGTGATAACTTGTGATGAGTAGCTAGGAAAATATTGTGTGACGGGATGCATCTGCCTCCATTTTTCTCTCTGCAGCTCACACAGTCTTGCCAACACAATTTCTCATGCAGAAGTCCAGATACCACTACCAAATGACAACCAGAAGAAAAAAAACCATAAACCTTGTATTAAAATTCACCCAGCTGACTGCGCAGCCAGTTGCATTTTAGCCAGCAGGCTGAGCGAGGTGATTACTCCCCTCTGTTCTGCACTTGTCAGACCACCCCTGGGCACGGCGCCTAGTTTCGGCATCCCAGTGTAAAAGAGGCTGAAAAATAGGAGAGTTCAGTACAGAGCCACTGAGATGGTTAGTGAGTTGGAGCACTTGATGTAGAAGAAGAGGCTGAGGGAGCAGGGCTTGTCCAGCCTAGGGAAGGCTAAGCTGGGGATATGTGGAAATATAACCACTCTCTTCAGTTTCATCACGGGGGATCATAAACAAGATGGAGTCAGATCCTGTCAGAAATTCCAGTCAGGCCTAAAGGAAAAAAAAGGTGACAGTGAGAGTGGCTAAACACTACAGCAGGTCCAGAGGGACTGTGGAACCAGGCAGGGCCCTGCAACATCTTATCTAACTAAGCTGGCCCTGCTTCGAGCAGGAAGGCAGAGAAGAGACTTCCACAGGCTCCTTCAAACTGAGCTTAGCCTCTGATTCTGTGATTAGCACTGCTGTGTGCTCCCCAGCACCGAGACTCATCCCCGCACAGACAGGCGGCTTCTTGCAGCAACCACCGCTTTCAAGTTCCAAGCACCTCCCGGGCGAAGAACACCCAAGATCTCATCTGCTCGGGATATAGGATGGTCCTGACCATGTTCAACAATACTACACAGAGATCCAAGTACATTTCCTGCATTGGGATTCCTTCCAAGTTTCTGTCAGGCAGCCCCTGAGGGAAGTCATTCATCTTCGCCAGATGAAGTCATCATGTCTCCAAAATCTGCTCATATCGCCACAGACGAGAGAAGGTACATTGCAGAGGTAAAGATCACACTCTGCTTTCCAAGTCAGATTGGAGAAGAGAGTATTTCCAAAAAATACTAAGCAGGAGGTTGAAACATATTTTAAACACAGCGTTGGACATCTTTCATGCAACCTTCACCCAACTCACAGAGCCACACAACAGATAAACTGTCTGCTGGCAACGGCTCCACGGCACAGGGCACACGACACTTCCCACTCCAGAGATTAAAGACTCTGCACACAACATTTTACTTCAACGAATCTGACATGATTATTACCAGATTTCACTTCAGTAGCTGACCAGCACATGGATATCAGTATTTCTTGGCTGGAAAAGGCACAAGAAATTGAGGTTTAACGGAGAAGGTACAACAACATTGCTCTTAACTGCCCAAGTGAACGGCGAGGCACACAATCCTGAGGACATGGGAGGATTCAGTGAAAAGGGCACCACCGTGCCTCTGGAAGATGGTAAAGCTCAGCACTGACACTCAGTCATGTTACCCACCAGCACACAAACGCAGCCACTTAAACGCTGTCCTGAAAAAACGGCTCGTGCTGTTTGATCAGCCACTGCTGCAGCGCTTGTGGAACAGCATTAGCGACGGGATCCTGTCCCTCCGCTCCGGTCACTGTGGACTTCAGAGAAGTCTCCCAGGAGGGAAGGCAGCCGGAGGCCGTGCTGGTGCCGCCAGCCAGCGCCACTTTGGGGTCACTGAGCAGTTCACGGCCTTGTTTAGCGGTGTAGGTGACGCCTGACACTTTGGGGACTTTCCCAGCGGGAAGATCAGAACTTTTGTTTTTATTTTAACCCACTATTAACTCATTTTCCTCAACTACATCCCATAACAATTCCAGGTATGCTGACGCACAAAATCAGGGTGCATTCACCTGCCAGACTTGTTTTCCCCTCCACTACTTATTCAGGGAATGTCATAGGTGTGTGTCTTAATGAGGTACAGAGTCAGGCTACCTCTGTTAAAGCAACCTTTGTTTGGAAAGAGAAATAATTGCATGCCATCCATAAAAACCAAAAATACAATTCCTGAATAAAAGGACTAAGGTAACTTTACCCTACCGGCTTTTAAAATATGATCTCTTTTTCCTTCACTTTGGTGTGAAGTCTGTCCTGAGGGTCTGTGCTGCTCCCAAAATCCTGCTGCAGAGGCGTTTTCTGAATTCTAACCTAACCCTGGCCGAGAGCTGCTGAATATTATTCATCCCAGGGATCAGCGAAGGACCGAAGACTTGTTCTGAATACATAAGTCACACAGTTTTGATATGCTTCCAGATTTCTCACACCTCTTGGTCCCACGATGGCAGGCTGGAGATATTTTCTGGGAGCATTCCAGCACTTGGCAAGACTGAAGATGAATGAGGATGGGGAAATTGGCCAAGCTCTCTCAGAGCACAAAGTAGTACGTTACTTATCACAGTAGATGCTTTGTCTCAGTCCAATAACGCAGTGCATTGAAGACAAACTGGCAACCCTTATCTTCCCAGTGTATTTTGAAGTAGCATTTATCTATCCCGTCTTTTGTCATTATGTCACACACACACACGAACAAAGTGTCACTGTGGCAAAAGGCAAATTGTGCTCTCCAGTTTAAGAAAGTGAGGGCTCCCATCACATACTGCACATTAGGTGACCTGCACTGCTACTGAGGTTCACGGAGTCTGGCCCTCATTTGACCCAACGTAATTTTTCTGGTCTCTCAAGTCTAAGGTTTATAAAATTGTCAAGCATTTTCATAAACTTTCAGCAATAGTCACCATTATCTAACTCTGGTTTAGTTTGTATCTTGAAGCATAGAAGCCTGCAGGAGGAAAACACAACTTTCTGCTAGGCGATGTGGCTGCCTGAAGGATTACTACTGAACGTGGTTATTCCAAAATCCAACTTAGCCGAAGTGTGCGATATCCACTGGTACTACAAGATCTGTCTGCAGGAACTCCACTCCAGCTACAAAAGCACAGCGACAGCCACACGCTGCCAGAGCGCGACACCTTTGCGGGGACAGGAACAGAAAACTAAAGCAAACTAAAGCACTACTTCACTCCGGGACCGCGAGAGCTGCGGATGTGTAACGAGGAAGAGCCCGCAGGAATGAAACCACTGCCGCTGCGTCTCCGCTGTTGCTGTTGTGTGAACTCGCAGGATTACACTTCATCAGTTCGTCAGGATGTGCATCAGCTGAAGCCACGACGACGCCTTCCCACTTGTTTTGGATAGCCCTACTATTAACCCTAACGAGCTAAACCAGTATAGCAATTAATCTAACCAATCACTCAATTAAATGTTCCCAGTCACATATATAATGAGCATTCATAAGCTCCATTTTCCTTTCCAAAAACACATGGAACTCCAGAACATTTACTCCTCAGTGGGGTGGGAGGATTTACTGCTCGGGTCCAGCCTGCGTCAGCTCCACAAGGCCGAGGCAGACTTTTTGGGAGGAAGCATCTGCAGATGGGAGAAGAGCCTCAGAAACCTCTTTCTTGTTCTCTCCCTACTCCATTCTCCCTGCTCAGGTCAAGTTCCAAGTTATGAAGCCAAGCATCAAAGCAGGAGTCTCCTGCTACTTGGTCCTGGCTCTGGATTATTCTAACAGCTTTCTGCAGGGGGTCCTCCTATGCCAGGATGCATCAGCACCCTGCCCACACTTATTCCTGATGTACAGCAATTCCCCTCAGATCTGCACTGTTCTTGCGGAAATAGCTGCGTGAAAGGTTGGTCACCAAGGAGCACCAGGTTCTCACCTCTATCACTACCGTAATTAAAAGTCCTGTAAGCCTTCAAGTGGAACGAACTTAAAATCTCCTGTGTTCATTGCCAAAGAACAGAAGCAGCAAGTTAATTTCTTTGCTTTCTTTTTAACCCAGCCCTGAGCTTCACTGACTTCTTAGGTCTCTTCTCTGTTGCTGCTGCTGCTTCACTTCTAAGCAGGTTTGTGAGAGCTCACCTCATGAACCTGTCTTTGGAAGCTGCCTCAGCAACGCTCACCGTGGGCTATTTCATCCTCTTCCCGAGCCTCGCTGTGCCGTGTGTTCACACCTACGCTCTTCACAGCTCCGCTCCGCTTATGGATCTGTTCCATAGGCCAGGCCTGCTCCAAAATAGTTGGGAACTTGGTTTTAGGTCCTTTTCTCTCTACGAACACGCTCATGTGGCATTCCCAGCAGGGGACGTTCTTCTATTTACTGAAGTCTTCAAAGTGAATAAGCAAAAATCTTGACGATGGAAATAATTGCTCAGGGGCACTAACTCTTCCACCATTAGTCCATGAAAAATAGAGGCCCCCAGGAAAAACATGGGTTACCACTTATTTCTGTTTTACCACGCACAAACCTTGTCTGGCCCACAGCCAAAGCAATAACAAGTATCTTTGCAGGATCTTTACCAAAAGCAAAGCTTGGCAGTAGATTTTTCTCTCCTTTAATCTCTTTTGGTACAGTTAAACTCCTGGTGTTTTTTGTTCTGAAGCAGAAATGCTTGAGAGGGTTGACTGAATGAACTCTGAAATTCACACCCTGGCAAATTGGACTGATTTCCTAAATCCATAATTACAACATTCCTCAGAGATATGCATTCTTTCAGAGAGAACAAGGGAAGATTAGTTTCCTGTTTCTTCCCATTTACATGGCTTCTCCGTCAAGAGGAGCTTTTTTTTGTTTCTAAACAATCCTCTGTTTATGTGGTTCTCTTCTTGGCAGGGCCCTGGTGAACTAATCTCGCCTAAAAGTATAACACGGCCAAACTATCAATTGCAAACAGCCCGACCATCTTTGTGCAAGGCAGCTACTTGTACAGGCCTTTAGAATCCAGTATCTCTCTGTGGAAGCACTCAGACAGGTACCGATCGATTACAGGGGTGTTAAATAATCTGGGATGATTATTGAACAACCGGATAGTTTTACTGCTGATGGGATAAGAACATAAGAGTGGATCTGTGCGTGAAGAACAAGGCTTAAGACTTTCGCAAAACTGGGAAGATGTAGGCCTCTACACCTGCAGAAACTACCACAGGGCAAGAGCTCGTGCTGTCTCATGCCACAGAGCTGTCTCCCTCTCACAGAGTACGCGCAGAGCCCTGCTGACGACATATGTGCATCTCTGACTTTCAGAAACGCAGGGACCCCATCCTCTCCTGTGCTAACACAGGAAGCAGGCAAGCTCTGTGTCCCATCCTCTTCACCTTTCCCGATTTCTGCTGGACACACCAACGTCAGTGTTCTTGGTAGGGTTTCCTTTGTCTTGGAGCAAAAGGAACAAGAGAGCGAGTTTGTTTGAAGTGAGACTGTCCCCATTTTTACTTTGTGGTACACAGTCCTATAGCTGATGCAGTTTGGAGTCAGCAACAGGTATCCTGGAAACTACTGTGTTAAATTCCTGGTGTAGTTGTTAGGGAGCTTGGACGTCCGAAATGTTCCTAGGAGGTTTTGGATGATAACCCTTCCTGTATTGTTTCCTACTCCCAAGATGCTTCTCCCATTTGCCTGAATTCAGCATCCCGCCCGGGCACACCAGTTCAGTCTAACCGCTTGCTGATGCTCTTAACTCTTTAATCTAATACTGACCTCTCAACCTACAGCCTTAAGCCAATTAGTCTCTTTTTTATACCATACCAAATCTCCTTCTGATGAAGTTGTGCTTTCGAATGAATGTGTGCTAGTGACAGAAATGCAATTACACTGCTTAGCAGCAAGCTAGCCCCGTCTGGCTGCAGGGGGTTTAAGGTCAGAAAGCATCTCTAACATACCAAAACAATTTAAAGCAGATTTTTTTTTTCCCACTGTGTTCTCTCCAGTTTCTTTTCTTCACTCTCCAGCACTTAATATGTCTGCACATAAAGGCTATTTGGCCACAAGTTTTAAAATGGAGGCCCTGAGCTTTCAAAGGAATTTCTTGCCAATAGCTCACTGAAGCAGCACAGACACCCAGCTCCCATAAGCTTCTGCTGAATGCCCAGAGCTTGGCCCTGTAGATCCACATTTGTGTGTTGACTTTCCAAAGTTATTGAGCAAACACATCTGCCATAACTCCAAAGGAATTTATGGCTAATTTTTAATATTTTTTTTACATATTTGACAATTTGGTAGATTGTACAGAAAACAATAGCAGTATTTCTCAGCTTCTTTGTACCTACTGTAAAATTCCACCAGAATTAATTAGTACCTTTGTGCTTAACCAAAAATGGCTGGATTTGTTATAATAAAACCACCACAATTATCATTAGGCACACCAGCCCTCCAGGTCTTATAGAAAACAATCCTCTCTAAGCCACATAGGAGGTACCTGGAGGTATTTACATTTAACCATACATGTCATCCTGTGATAGACTTTTCTTTAGACAGTAAGGCACGGAAGGCACTGCATGTTTGGCTTTTCCCATGTATCTCTCCCACAACAGCTGTGGGTTTGTTAAACAAGAAGTTCCCATTTCTTTCAGACCAACAGTGCTAACCTCATTAGTACAGATGCATATTTAACTGCTCTCTGTTCAGAACGCAGAACGTAACTGAAGAATTACGTTATGCTTTTCCTGAGACGGTCACAGATGTGCCTGTTTTCTGCATCAGCTCTATCAGTAAGTCCTTTTGCTCTGCAATTCTGATGTGATTTCAGCTATCAATAAATACATGACACCATTTACAAACTGAACTGAAAAATAGAAGGAAATCTATACCTTGCCTGCCACTTTCATTGTACGGTTTTTCCATGGTTTAATATTCCCTTAGGTACAATATACTTTTACATCACATTGTGGCTGTGCGTTCTCCCCAGAGACCTCCAAGAAGAATAGTAAATCTAAAGAAAAAGGCACGGGGCAAAAGCAGGGGGACTGCCTAAACACTCCCAGCTCCACTGCATTTCTGGTCAGCCCCTGAACTGGGGACGAAACGCAGGAAGAGGAATGAAAGGAGCAATGGGAGCAACAAGTGGACACTGGGGGAAGACAGACTGCCAGTTCTCAACGGATAGAAAGCAATTCCCTCACTCCTGGCTTCACAAGACAGATACCAGATCTGAAACCTGTCACCGGTCCAGGTCTAAATACCATCTGTTTTGGAAAAGGGAAAAGAAAAAAAAAAAAAAAAAAAAATCTCTTTTTTAAATGGCAGCTGTTAGGAAGCTGCTTAAAGTTGTGGAAAGAGAAATGCAACTCTTTTGCAATAGCTTAACAGGCAAAGTGCCGGCAAAATACAGCCGCGGAGCAGCTCCTGCACATTTGTACACACACCCGAGCCGGAGCCACCCGGGCTCAAGCGGGACAGCTCCTGAGCTCACGCGCCCTGTTGCAACAACTTTAGTAGAACCATGAAAATGTATTTCAGCAGATGGTTCCTCCCTGTGACTTTTAAGGCCAGAAGGAACAAAAAACAATCACCCACTGGTTCTAATTTCCTGCTAAGAAAGAGGCCATAAATACTAGCAAGGGACTCCACACAACGGCTGGTTAAACTAGTTTTGGTTTCTACCTTCCAGGAAAACAGCCAGTCTAGATTTGATGTCTGAGTGATGAAATTCATTATATCCCTGAATAAACAGCTCACTCAAACACAGAGCGAAAGATAATTTGACATGCAGACTTATACCGAAAGACATGTCGTTTATGCATCACCTCCTGAATATCGCTCCCATTTGCACCGCACGGATCGCTCAATTCCCTACAGATATTAAGTTCCTTACACTATAGGGATGCTGCTGTACTCAAAACAATCTTGGGTCAATTAAAAAGTGTGCCTGAACTCAGGAGTCCTAGGGAAGGACACTGGATGTGGACATTTGCAAAGTGGCCTTTTTGACCTCTTGTCCTTATTACAGATTCCCCAGAGCAGGATTCCTGGCCAGGTGTTCTGGCCGCAAAAACTTTAAAAAAATAATTGCATTCTGCCCTTTAAATTCTCCTTAAAAATTACCTCCTTGAGCGTGATAGCTATTACATTTTATTCCAGAGGCAGTTAAATTTTAATTGAGGTCAAAGTGGTCCTGTACAGAAAGAACGGATTAAGATCTTGGCATCAGTCACTGAGGATGTTTGCCACTTAGAAATTAATTGGTGAAGTAAATAAGATTACACCAACTCCTTGCTGTAGTGTAAGACAATTTACACCTACTAAGGACCAGGAATTGTCAAGGTTTTTCAAATGTTTTACACATAAAGGAGGGCACTTCACTTTTATGCCTTCTGCTTGGGTAGGTTTCTCAAGATTATCTGTAAAGCAGCAGAACAACTCTAGAACATTAGTGGAACCAGAGTCACACATCTGCTATGATTTACTAGCATCCCTGGTCACCCAGAGAACGAGCTGGCACGATGTTTGATTTTCATGGTCAGAAATTTTAAAATAAATAAGTTATCTCATTGTCACAGCTGGAGGAGGAGAGGAGATTAGCTTCGGCCTCTCCCAGCGCTGAACATGGCGAACAGCTGGCTCCAGCGTTCGTCGGCTTCATTCTCGTGCGAGTCCAGAGCAGCCTGAAGAGCTGCAAAACAGGGGCCTGAAGGAAACAAGGGCCACTCTTCCAGGTGCTCTATCCCCTCACCCTTCTCTCAAGCTGCACACCCCAAAACCCAGGACAGGGTGGTCCCAACCATCGGTTGGCTGAAGAGCCACCGCTCACGATGAGCGCCCAAAGACCAAGGAACATCTTTTCAAACACCAGCACTTTTTCTGAGCATTAGTTTTTGAAGGGTTTAAGATGTTTACATTTGAGAAACTAACAGACAATTTCCCCTGTGCAAACCTGAGCACAGAATTTTTTTTTGATTTAGCAACAAAGGCCTTTTGCCTCAAGGTCAGCAGAAGTGGAAGTACCACTTCTACCACGTCACTGTCCCAGACATCTTGCAGAACAGGCAATTATAACACTGACAGTCCTAAACAAATTAATTGGTTCTAACCCAGCCCAACACTGATTCTAGTCAATGCCCCAAACGAAGAGCTACGTTGCTGTGCACCATCACCCTGTTCTGCTTCACGGGAGAAGGAATTTCACAGCAGG
This sequence comes from Tetrax tetrax, assembly GCA_009806455.1. Lineage (NCBI taxonomy): Eukaryota > Metazoa > Chordata > Aves > Otidiformes > Otididae > Tetrax > Tetrax tetrax. The sequence continues at coordinate 34,812 of WHYT01012393.1, read as the reverse complement.
AAGTCCAAACAAGCACACGTACACTTCTTGGGCCAAAGTACCCTGAGATAAAATTTTAAACCGTACCAACTGGTTAGCTCTGCTGCAGTCAAAGTATTCCCTGCAAAAATACTCTGGACATTGGAATCATCGAGCAAGTGTGTGTCTTCTGGGCTCGAACTGTTCAGAAACACCCATAATATTATCTCATTGCCCCTGCACACCCACCTCAGCCTTTCCTGGTCAAGCTGTGGGTGGCATCAGGGCCTCACGCTTCCCAGGCAGCTTTCTCCTCGCCTAGACAGGCACAGCTCCCACATGGAACGGACCAGACCTGAAGGAGCGTGGGTGACCCCACACAAAATGGGTGCTTTGACCCTAATCAACCAAGCGGAGTGCGGAAGGGCACAACTGCAACATCACGCCCAAAACATCAGCGAGAATACTGCACACAACAAGTGTTGCAGCAAAATACCAGACTCTCCTACTCCTGAGCCCTCTGTTAAACCACGAGAATTTCAGGTGCTATTTGAGAGGTCCTCAGGCTCCACCTGAGGCTGCCACCTGAGAAGGTAGTTCTCCCCAGCAGGTCCCACGTCATGTTGCCAACTTCATGCAAGTATCTCGGATGCTCTCTGACATCTAAACCACTGGCAGAGGCGACATTTGCAGTCAGAGCTGCTTCCCTACTATGCTCCTCATATTATTGTTCTGTGTGTGTTCACTTTTTGAGAGCTTGGCAGATGATTGAAAAATGCCTTCCATGCTTTTTAGTCTTAAAGTGATGTTGTCCTGCAGAATTTCCACGGAAATATCAGCATTGCATCAGCCCCTCTTGCTGCTGGCCAGGTGCTCCCTGCAGCCGCTGGCAGGACGACCCTTCCCGAACACATCTGACCAGCGTCACGTATCGCCTGTTCGTGGTTGCTCTGCCCAGTTCCACCATCTCTAAGCGGCTGATTAAAGCTATGAAAAACACGAAGCATGCAAAAATGGAAGCAGAAGGGCACACAGCAAAGCAGACAACTGGCTCATGCCCTGCCTCTTTTTTCCTGCCTATCTACCATCAATACCCTACACACCTTCCCCTCTGCTTGTGAAGACAGGCGCTCTCCTGCGCGTTTCTGTGCAGCGCAGAGGCAGTTAGGCAAGCTACTGAATAGCAATGCAGCTGGCACTGCGCAAGAGGATGCTCTTCCCCTCCCTCTGCCCTGCAGGCACCGCTGCTTGGAGGAGATGAGACAAAGGCAGCTCCCCTCCCGGGCTCAGCAGGCTGCCAAGAGACAGTTGTGATGAGGGCAGTGTCCCTAGGGCATGAAGAGGTTTTGATCCCAGGCTTTCTCTCCTGCCTCCTCTGCCTGCCTACGGCTGCCACCCCTGCCCGCGCAGCCACAGCCTGGACAGCAGAGCAGCAGCACGGGTGCTGGCAGGCGCAGGGGGCAAAACCAGTTTGCTACAGGGCTGAAAACAGGTTCTGTTGGCCCCACAATTAAAGACAGAGTTTCTGCCTTTTGTAGGAGCAGTCAGGATCACACCTTTGATTCATCCCACGGGGCAGGAACAGGAAAATTCTGTACTTGTACTGCTTGAACAAAAAGAAATACCAGCCCAGAAATGTCTGTCGCCTGCAAGTGTGACATGGGCCGCACCACCGAACAAGGAGACACCACTTCCAGAGGGCTCGTGATAGCTGTATAATTTAAGTGTTTTGTTACAGCTGCAGCACAGAATTAAACAAAAATGGGCTTTAAACTCATGATTCAGAATTGAAAAAAAAAATATGACTGAAAGTTTGCCATTGTGGAGTCTTTTGGGAGTTCTGGTTCCCATTCCCCCAGGTGACCCAGAGGTCACGCTGCATCTCATCCTCTGCATCCTACCCAGCACAATGTCTCTTTAATACTGCATCGCCAGGCAGAGCTTGGAGCTACAAATTATCTGTGAGCCTGAACTAAACATACGAACAGGACACACAACATAAACAACAACTCGCCCCAGCTCCACAAGGCACAGCCTAATGGATTTTTTTTGGTCAAAACGTATCACGTCACAGGTGAAGCTCTGAGGGGAAAGTTGATCCTTTCCCTCATGTAAAATCTTTCAAAAACAATAAAGTTCTGGACAACCTTAGTTTTTGCACTGAAAGACAAAATTTGTTCAGAGATTCCTCCTTTGTAAGTTTTCTCTGGTTCAGCGCAGCCGCGCTGCCAGCAGCGTGAAGCAGAAGCCTACCTGCAGATGTGATTCTTTCAGTTTCCTCCAGATGCACAGGTACAGATTCTGATCGCTTTAAAGCGATGCCAAAGACAGTAATCGCTGATAGCATGAAGAGTCAGGACTGATAACAGGCAAGTTTAAGCACTACTCGTGTGATAATTACATGGCTGTCAAAAATATATAAGCTGGCAACACAGCAAGCACAGAATTTGGAATACTTTGGGAAAGCAAAACCGACCTGCCATAGTCCATCACGCAGCTGAGCTCTGTGCAGCTCTCTAGGGAGCTGTCTCATCAGGCACCAAGCAGGCACTTTTCTGAGAGCATCTACTCCCAAGCCTCCACAAGTGACTGACAACCATCTGCAATCACGTGTTAACTGGGAGGTTTTTCCCACTATTCACCATAGCTCCAGCAGAAGCTCCTTCTCCGTGTACATCCAGAAGTTGTAATGGAGATGTCTGCTACAGTTTCACGGCTAATCCCGTGTCGGGTCTTGATCCAGCAAGGGAGCAGCACTTGTGCTGGCCTTTAAGCTTGTGAGAACCAAAGGGAATCCTGAAAGGTTCTTCCACTGGATAAGATCACTGAGATCAAGAGGCAAGATGCCTTCCCTTCCTCACAGCGTGGCCTCCCTCATGGGTATGATAAGGTACACGCAGAAGTTGTACATTCACCACTGAAAACCCTTAGCAGGTTTAATGGTTGCCATTAAGTTCTACTGGGCATTTTATCTCTGTCTTAAAAAACACATCCTTGTGCCTTCTGAATTGTTCTTTTTCCTGCTGGCCCATGAAGGAGAGAAGAAACAGCTCATGTTTAGAATTCAGCCATTTTCCTGGTGCCTAAGATCTCAAATGCAGGGGCTCACCCGTTCTCAGACTGGCCTGCTAACACCCAGGGGCCCACACTGACCATTCAATTGGGTTTTCAAAGGCAGACTCTAGGTGATGGTCAGAAATCCTCAATGCCTGCAGAATTCAAACTGAGAGAATCACAGAAGAGGAGCAAACAGTCACCATGAAGTTGCAATTCCCTAAGGATATCATGGACACATAACTGACTAATGGTGTGTCACCATGGAATTTCGTTGTATTTCATTGTCACTTATGTATTTATTGTAATCATCAGGACAAAACATGATTGCCTGAACTCTCCTGTTTATACACCAAGAAAAAAAAATATGGCTACCCTTCTTCCTGTGTTATTAAAATTACTTTTGTCCTACAGCACAAGACAGAAGTCACAATATCTAACAGTGACCTAATAAATCTGTTGAAAACTATCAAAGCGGAGCACGCAGAGGGAATCTAACGTTTGTCCCGATTTACTCACACACCTTGTTAGCTGCCTGAAGAGAACTCTTTTTTTCTCCCCTCCTTCTAATCAGTCAATATAAATGTTTGTAGTGTTCACTTACAAATAAGTGCATGAAAGTAAAAGAATGTACTTGACAATCTTACCTAAAAGCTCCAGCCAAACTAAAGTATTTTTAAAGATATAACAGGAATGAAAATACAAATTTTCTTCCTTGCTCTTCCTTACACATACAATTTTGCTATATGCTTACAAAGTTATGAGAAAGTGTAAAATTGTCATAGTAGGACTACAATCTACAGAGTTGGATATTCTGAACATCTTGAAGGAGTCTCCACGCAAATAACCCTGAGAAAATGGGAGAGGGAAATCCACACTCACCTGAACGTGATCCGTCCAATTCTCCTGAGTCATGGTTTTCTGAAAAGACAAAATCACTCTTGAGCTGTCTTAGAAAAGGGAGAATGCTACACACAGCAAGTTGAAATTTAACACAGCATCTTACACACTGGCATCAACTGTGACTGAGGAATGCATTCTGGAGCACATGGGAAACCTCTGCTTCTCATATGTCACCAGCCGGGCACGGCAGGAAAACACGGCTCAGATGAAGTCATCCAGACAACGGTTACACTACAGCACACAGGACAAAAAATATCCATGTGCAATCAAGTACAGAGGCAACGGTGGGCCCTTACCCAGCAGTAGCCCCAACTCTCCATATTATCCAGAGCTGGGTCTTGGGCTCATTTGCAGAAAACTAATCACCTTAACAACAGTCTGCAGAGTGCAGCGGCATTTCTGAATGCCTCAAAGCTCAGATGGTGCTCTTGCAATGACAGAGGCATCGCTAAGCAAAGCTGAAACAGGCCATGGTCTGGTGGAACGCATGGATCAGGGCTGTTGCCTTTACCTCAGATTTGCAATTTGTCCACAGACTGTTCACCTCAACAGCCAGCCCAGCGGAGAGCCATCCGCAGGCTCCAGTAAAGGAGGTGATCCCGAGGATTATCTGCAAGGCTGAGCCTTCAGAATATGAAAATACAAACTTTCCTCAACAGCCAAGTTATGAAACATCCTCTGGAATGATGAGGTCAGGGAAAGGAAACTGCTAAGTTAGTATCCCCATTCCACTGTAGTTCAGAACCAAACCTGGGGAGAAACTCGGGACTGGACCTAGGCTCCACTTTGGCTGCATGAGACTGCCTGAGCCTCACCCCCTCACCACTTCTGGCAGAGGTAACAACAATTCCTAGTGCCACTCTTATGGAAAGGTACAAGAGCAAACAGGCAGTAAGAGCCCCAAAGAAAACATCGTTGAGATATACAAGCATGTAATTTAAATACTAGTGAGATACAGGAGCCATTTACCCAGACCTCGTACACAGCTGAGAATGGTAAATAGAGAACACCAAAGAGCTCTCAGAAGAAGGGACTGTGTCCAGAAAGAGCTGCCAAATGTACCTTAATGGAAATAACTGGCCAGCTTGGATACTTTAAATCAAGCAAATACTCCAAAGCAAAGGAAATGGAAGGCCAGAGAGAGCAGAACATAAGATCAAGAATCCATTCCACTCTGCTAAACAAATACACCTGGACAAACGCTTTCTTCTCTCTCACTGCGGATGACCAAGCTCTCTAGAATGATGTCATCCAACACTAAAGCTCTGAGATGCAGGATGTTGAAATGCTTAGTCCTCCTCAGGTCTTCTGCCAGTGGATCTGGCAGGCAGCAAAGACAGATCAGAGCCTTCACTGACGGATCAGGAGGTCTTGGAAGCAGACCTGGCTGTGCCAGAACGTCGTCGTCAGATCACCACCACTCAACCCTATCTTCGCGTTCAAAGTACTATAGGGGCAGAGGATCAGAAAAAACGCATGCATCTGCCTTCTTCTGTCAGAACATCAAATGAATCCTGTTTTGAACAAAAGAACAGGCACTTCTGGAGAAGGTGTCTCATTTCCTGAAAACTGGCTCTCTGAAGACTGGATCAATAGTACTGTACGTAGGGCTGAACAACTTGCTGGAGTCTGTTAAAGCTCTGTTAAAAAAAGCCTCTTGCATCTACATGGAGAAAGCCTTCTTTGACCTGCAGATGGAACACCACTCCATGTTTGGCAAATACAGCTTGGTAATTCAAAATTTAAGAAATGGAAACGTTTTGCTAATACTCAGTCTCTTGTGGTCCTTGTCCTTCACAGCCCAACTCATAAACCTGGATTACAACAAGTACAAGCTCTTTTTTTTCCAGAAGAAGTAGAACAAAAACCTACCCTGGTACAATCTATCTCCAGGCACAGGATAATGATGAACACCAGACCACCAAGAGAAGCACCAAATCTGCCTTGTTAACAAGAAGAGAAATGTGCTCCCCAGAGCAGTGTGCCCAAAAGCATCCAAAGGGCAGTGACTTGGCTCATGAGAGGGGAGGAGAAACCATAGGCAAGTAATTCTGCAGCCAGCCAGCCTCCAAGCTGCCTCCTAGAAATCTGCTCCTTAGAAAGAATTAATGGCATCTTCTTATTCCTAAAAGCGCCCAGTGCCAGGACAAGTACCAGTGTATTTGGAAAGAGAATTTGGAGGCTGGACAAAAGTAAAGCTAGTTCAAAGAGTGGTTCAGGACCTGCAAGTATTGCCATTTTGCTTAGCAGTAACAAGGCTGTTAGCTCAAAAAAGCTTCTGTGGCAGGTTTGGGCCATACCTATCACAGCCAGGCCACAAGTACCAAAGCAAAGTGCCTACAAAGAACCCAGCAATGAGGAACGCCTAAAACCCAGTGTTCTTAAAAAAACGCCAACCCACAAACCCCTCGGAAACCAAAACCACCAAAAAGCTCTTTAGCCAGTGTGCTCCTGTTTATTTGAGATGGCTGAGAGAAACTGAATGCACGGAGAGCATCCCCTGACCTCCCTACACGTGTCTCAGACCACTGCTGAGGATGCGGAGGTGAACAAGCAGCCAGCTCTGAGCAACCCTGACACCCAGGCATGAGAAGTGGATGGACGCACAAACGGTTTTCTCACAGAAAAAACAGGTCCAGTGGCAAATCCAATCTTTCTACACAATAATAATCACAATGAAAACTTGCTCGCATACTATCAATACATGTCCATCATATCAGTTATGTTATTCAAAATGCAAAATAAACAAAAAGCCTCATTCACACCCATGGCGCACGATACAGAAACGTACCTCAACAAATCTCTTGTAGAAGAGGTAATTCAGAGTTCTCAGGTGCCGCTGATTGATGACATTAGGGCAGAGAGCTAAAAGAAGGAAAAAGGTGTTTAAGCGTACAACATAGCTGAACTTCCTTGAAGTTTTACTGTCTGGACATTACACTTTTCCTTCCCCCGTTTCAAACTCGGTGTGTGGAAGGCAGGATGCCATCACACTTGGAACAATGACGGACAGACACACACATTGTCAGCTTATCTAAGCTACAAACTGTTATTTTCACTCCCAATCATGATTACCAATGCTAATCCTCTGTTCTGATAGCTCTGGTTCTACCACCCTTCAACGATAAGATCCACTTGATGGTTCAATGGGCCTCACAGTTAATGACTTCACACCTTTAATTAGGTAATATCCTCGTACAGGCACCACCTCCAGTCTCTAGATGCTGCATTCTTTTTTATTGAATTGGAACCTGTGCTGTTAATTCATTGAAGCAGTTTTGAACATGTTACTGGGAGGTACACCTGTGGCTAGAGTTTACCCAATAAAATATATATTCATGAAAGACACTCCATATCCATGCGGAGAGGGAGGTGGCTATTGTTCTGCTGAGCTAGCAAGCAACAGCTGTTGTTATTATTTTTATTACTGTCATCTTCATTAGATATGCCTCATTAAAAGTGCAAAAACCAAGATCTTCATGTAGCACTTTGTTTTGAAATCCAGTGCAAAGAGAGATAAACAGAGAAGATAAAATACAGCAACAAGGATTAGCATACGTATCTGTCAGTTCTTGCTAGACACTGGTATGCATGTACCAAAAAAAATATTTTACCCAAGCCCTCAGTGGGGTTTCAGTGGCTAAAACGCAAATGGTAACAGAAAACAGTAAAGTGAAAGTTCTCTGCAGCCTCCCTTGAATCAGGGTACACAAGGAGAAACCAATGTTACCAACTCAAAGGGCCTTGGAGCTCAGCACTCTTCGTGCCCCACACGTGGCATGCCTGAGGATTAAAACCTGAGAAACCAAAGAAAGGTCTCTGAATACCCTGGAATCAGAGGGGTATGAAGTGACATACTGCAGCTTCTCAGGGTCTCTTGAAGCATCACTTTGTAACTTGAACATTTCCATCTCAAATAGAAATGTTTAAAGCTGTTATTTTTAAGTTCATCTTCCACAGGGTGACAACATATCCTTGCCCTCAAAGGATGTGAGGAAATTATTGCAATTATCCTGCAGGATATTATCCCAATAACTATAGTCATCTTTCCTCCGGATATTATCCCAATATCTGGAGGAAAGAGCATCAGCTCACAAAAAGCAACACTTTAAAGAAGGCAAGATCAATATAAAAATTAATAATATCACCCCCTAACTTAAAGATTTCAAAGCACTTCAGAAAGAAACACAGCATGACTGTTCTAGGTGACCAAAAAGATTCACTGAATGTTTTTTTTTCCTGTGAGCTCCCAGAGGAAATATCCAAAGCACAGGACTTGGCAGAACTGAGGGATTTTAAGTGCCAAGCTATCTATGCAAAAAGGAACAGAGGAACACAGGTGGACTGGAAGATTTCTGAAGGCACTACTGATATTTTCTATTCTGATGGAGCAAAGGAACTGAGTTCGAATCCCATTTTCTATATTTTATTGCAAAAAACAGAGAAGGATTAATGGAAAACATGATGAAAGGTAACTTGGTAAGAGACAATGAAATTAAGAGTTCAAAGATCTAAGGAAAGGAAGAAGAGCAAAATAAAAACAACAAAATGGACTTCAATAAACTCAGAGAACTGGCAGATAAGATTTCATGTGAAAATAATTTATAAAGGGAAAAGAAGTCAAGAAAAGCTGGCAATGGAAAAATTGGAAGTGAAACAAGCAACTTCACTGCTAAATCAGAAGCTTTTATTGATCTCAAGCACAAGAATGAACTTAAAAGAACATGGAAATTGGATCACACACACAAAGGAACAGCACAAACACATAAAAGCCCAGAAAGCCCAAAGTAAACAATGAGATGCATCTACCAAAACCTATAAAGAGAAATTCCATATAGCCTTTTGAAGGAAAAAAGCAACCAAAACCCAACAAAAATCTAATGGCAAGGCTAGAGAAGAACCAGAATAGGTTGTATACGAGATGGTAAACTTTCCATCTTGGAGGTCTTTAAGAATAGGTTCCACATCCCATGTACATCAGAAACAACGGAAGGAGCTCCTTTGGCTTTGGGGCAGGAGGGCGGTGCAGCTGGCACTGCAGAGTCCTTGCCAGAGCTTTTCCCTGCAGTTTCACGACCACCTACACCTCATATTTGCAGGAATCAAAGTGCTTCAGGGCAGAGCAACTTAGTCAAGGTCAAACACCTAGCTGAGGGAACAGGAGTCTGAACTCAGGTCTTCTGAGCCAAATTCAATACTCTGCCAGTCGGAGCAAAAGACAATGTCCTTTGGGACATTGGGATTTTGGAATCATGACTGGATTGTAGAGCACTAGTGGAATACAAACGGTGTGATACTACAAGAACACCTCTTTGGGCATATGTTAACTCTTAACCTGGCAGTTGTACCACAACAGTGCTTCATCTGAACTACATTTCACATCTGGGACTGATTCAGAAGCAAAAAATCCAGTCTCCTCTCAGCCGTTAGCAGTCAATGGCTATTAGCAACACAGAGGAAGTAAAAACGAAATCTATTTGTCACGCAGGGCATGAAACCCGCAATACACCCTTATGTCACTCCCGTAACACTGATAAGATGTGTCTACTGGGGACATGGTGCAATATATTATTAGGTGTGGTGTGTGGCTACCACTCCCAGGTGACAGGCGATGCCTCCTGAGCTGGGACACGGACCCAGTCCTCTCTTTAAACTGCCCTGAGAGCTTGACTTCCATTCACAATGAGACTCCTTCACCCTGTCCTGGCAGAACAGAAGGTCCAGACAAAGTATACTTTGTCTGGGGACAAAGGAAAGGAACCTTTTTAAAATAAAATCAGAGTACCTGAAACACTAGAGGCTTTTACCCCGGTATTGCTAAGGATTGCTGGGGAATCTGATCAGAAGCAAGCTCTGCGTTAGCCTCCCAGCGCATTATGAGATTAGTCCCTAAGTGCGAACTAGTGGAGTCTCAAGAAAACCTCTTTTTGTTGTAGTCTCAAAGATGCATTAGTGTCTCTCCTAAAATGCTCTGTGCCACTACAGATCAGGGTCAGCAGTCCTCAAAAAGGACGGTGAAACAGCAGAAGCTCCAGACTACCCCCAAACCCCTGAGCTACCTGCTAGCTTTGCTGCCTGGAGCACCAGCTGACTGGAGGAAGAGCAGAGAGCACAGCACAAGGGTTTTGATTTACGCCTAAAGGAAAAAAATGCTCTGGTGTGGTCTTTAGACATGTGTCTGGATGGGACAAATTCACGCTCAGAACTGCAAGGGTGGTGGCAGCTTTTCCAACGAAAAGCTTGAAGCTGCTGGCCAGCTTCTCTTGGTCTAGAGCAGATCATATTCTTCTGCCTGGACTTCACCGGACAGAAATGCAGCTGAGGAGGTAAGGGCTCCAGAAAGGCCCCTGGTGTGTTCCGTCCCCTTCTGCTTCAGCACCTGCACTCTGCAGCCCCTGCAGCCTCGGGAACCCACGGCTCCTACCTTCTGATGTTGGATCCTGGAGGTGCTGCTCAGTCACAGTGCTATGGAGAGATGTGCCGGTAGTTAGCACGAGAGCTAAAAAACTCCAAAGGAAAATCACCAGGGAAGCAGGGGAACACAACCCTTGTACAACAAATGCAAAGGAAAGGAATAACCTTCTGCTCCGTTTTAACGAGGAAAAGGTAAAAACGTTTGAAGCCTCCTCCTTCCAGAGGCATTCCCGCAGAGTTACAGGAATCACTCCTGCCTCTGTAACACCGCATCTTTCGGGGCGCGCCCCGCGCAGTGCCCGCGGGGCCGGGAGCTGCGGCCGGCGGGACCCCCGCGCAGCCCGCGCCCGCCCCCTGCTGCCGCGGCGCCGCGGAGCCGCCCCGAGCGGTGAGGGCGCGGGGACAACGCGGCGGTCGAACGGAGAGAACGCTCCGCTGCGTCCGTGCTAAAAAACTTTTAGAAGACCACGGGAAAAACACGTGGGCAGCACCCAAAACTGAGGGAGCCCAGCTCCTCTCAGCACGATTGTCCGCTTTGTGGTCACACAGGCACGACGGCTCAAAATACGAGGACGCTTGTACTTTTCTACCTCCTTCCCCACGGATGTTCAGTGAAAAACACCCCTGGACGCTCTGCACATACCGGCTGTGCGAAAACACAACAGAAAATGGGCTCAACCACTTCAAACCTCGGCAGGGTCCGTTCCCTCACATCCGAGAACTGCTCTGACAGAAACTTGCGTTTGTAAATCTAAGTCAATCTCACAGGGTCTCCAAAGAGTAATTAAGTAATTAAGCTGCAAAAGCTACAGGCTCGTTAAACCAGAGCATACTGACCCATGTGTGAGAAAAGACTCCATAAAACTCAATTTCCTCAATCACAGACCATTACTGCCCAACTTCTTCCTTCCCCAATAAAGCTAATTAAATGGAATCCACACACAGTTTATTGGGACACCTTTGGGACTCAGCAGAAAATCTTCCACTTTCCATGCACTCTTTTGTGTGTTAACAGGAATATCGGAATACAGTTCAGAAAACAAAGAGAAAAAGATGATGGCTTTTTATTCCTCCCGAGGCTCCAGATCTTTTTTATATTGGGCCACCTCCTATCCAGCCTTGAAACGTAAGACCGGCAGTTCCAAGGGGTGTTTCAGATCTTAATGGCTGATCAACACCTAAGGGTTGCTTAGCAGTCACTGAAATTTACTGTGAGTGGATAAGAGGGAGCTCGGGTAGGGAAATATGAAAGCAGATTTGGAACTGCAAGAACTGAGTCACATAGGAGTTTGCCTTCTCATACCAAGAAACTCTGTCCTCCTCCAGCCTTTCTCACCGAAAGCCACTTCCCTCTGCTGCTGCTCTCAGCCGCTTTCAGCGAGTAGGAGTCATGAGTGAAGAGGAGACAGAAAGCAGCAGAAGGCTGCGGCACCGAACAAGCCCACAATCAGGTTAGGTAACAAGAAGTGTGAGTTTTACCTCACTGCTAGCTTTTGGTGGAGCTGCTCAGAACAAAAGAAATAAGGGGTTTTTTTTAATCTGTACATTTTACCTAGCCTGCTTCCTTTTTGTACGCTCTTTCCTCACAGTCAGATTTACTCCCAGTAAAGAATGGAGAAAGAACATCCAGAAATACAGAGGAAGGGGGGTGAGAGAGGTGGGAAGAAAAGAAAGCGATGTTATTCCAGCTACTGTCACTTCCCAATTCAGTTCAAGAAGGACAAGCACTACGGCAGAAATTCCTCTGCAGGCATTTGTCCCCTTCCAAAGCATTTCAAAGGAGGCTAAGACAGCCACAGGTCAGCAAAGTGTGAAGTCCTGCGCCGAATTACATGTGTTATTTCATAAAAAATAAACACCTGCTTTCATCTATGGGACTATGAGAGTCATCCAACACTGGTTTTAGCTGCCCCAAATCTGGCATCTTGTCTAAATCACTATCCCGCATCCCCTCCCACATCAACAGAGCAGGACAGCGCTTTCCAGCAAGCAACTTATCCTGCACTGTGGACGCTGCAGCTTGCAGGGGGTAAGTCGCTCTCTGGAAGCACAGGCAGGAATGGGATCGCTATCTGCCTCAAGGAACCTCCTCACCAGTGAACGTGGTGTGGAGGACCAGCAAGGTCTGGCCATCATTATCGGCAGCTACCACAGCTGGGACACCGTCACCATCACACTAGCATCCCACAGAGAGCACCTGAGATCAACAGCTACGTGCTCCTCTCTTAGTCATTTGGGGTTTTTTTAATTTCTTAGGATTTTGCATGTGAACAGCTACACCATTTCAGCTCAACAGTTAATATCATACCTTTGGTGGATCTTTCATAAGGAAAGGAGAACAACTCAATTCTCTTTACATCATAAAAGACAATAGAGCCTACTGAATGACCAACCTTGTAAAGAAGGAAAAATTACTGGACTAGTAAACTCCTGGGAAGGATTTAGATTTTAAATAAATCACTCCCCAGTATGCCTCAGCTTTCACACCACTGTGCTAAGTATAATTATATTTACCTATGCTCCAATGCGGGTTTGTAAGGATTATCTTATTAACTTTTGAACACCAGTCTCAAGATGTGAAGATTAATATGCAATATAGTGTTGCTGCCAGGTGTAATAAGCCCACAATTTGTGGTTAGAAAACACTTTCCAGTCCAAGAAAAGAGAATTGCGTATCTTGAACTGATGAAGGAAAGCTTTGCAGGGTAAACCTAACGGTGCACCTAAAGGTGTCTGACGCAAGGTGCCAAAGAGAAGAAAAAAAGAACAGTCCCCACTAACAACCAAAGCAAAACAAAGTAGATTTTGTTAGAGAACGGGTAGTGAAGGGTATCTATTCAGTCACGTAAAGCGTGTTACTTCTCTCGGAAGGCTCCAAGAGCCTTAAAATTCCCTGCCACTAACCCTAGTTGGTGCAAAGAATACAAAGGGCTGTGAGGCTCCTGCATCCCAAGGGTTATCTCTTCCCAGCTGACGGACCCATAACTCAAGAAAACAGATCCCCAATGAATAATGATTTGCCTCTTATGTGAGTGGAATGGAGTCATAACTCAAAGCTGACCATCATGTGTTTATGTAGAGCTGTTCTGAGGTCAAGATTTATTTCATATCATGGAAGAAGCAGTCTATTAGTCACAAGCACTTCATTCTTCGACAGCACAAAGTGATAATTCCCATAACTTACCAGCTTTGTTTTTCAATATCATTAATTAAACCCTGAAACTCCCCATGATAAATCACAGCAGAGATTCCTTGCTGAACATGGAAGAAGACAAATTGACTTCATCTGTTCTTTACTGGTGAGATAACTCCACAATGTGTTGCAATATCACATACCTGGATCTACATTAAACCGCTCCAGGAGCCTGAAGACCAGCTTGCTTAGCATTTTGCGGTTAAATTTATCTGGTTTGTACCTGGACAGGCCTTGATATTGCCTGTAAGCAAATAAACAAAATCAGAAAGAAACAGGAATTGTCTAAACTATGTTTCCCAAATAGCAGATATTTAAGAGTAGAGGAATTAGGGTTTGTTAGGTTTTGGTAAGAACAATTCCCTACCTTTCGTGAGTTACAAAAAGCCAACAATACAATCACACAAATTTCCCAGTCAATGAGTGAAGCAAGTCCAGAGGCTCATTTTAAAGAAAGAGAAAGTGAGGAATTCCCTTTCATCTTTTTCAGAACTAGGACTGTAACTATTGCAACTAGACTGTGAGTTTGGCTGCACTGTTGGCACTGTGACTGACAGGAGCTATTCTAATGAGAGATAATTTATAAATTAAAACACACACGACTATTTCATGAGCACATGAAGGTTAACCACTTGCATCTCTTGTTTTTCTGCCACTTCATCACAGTATTATCACCCTGCAAAACCTGTACAACCGATACTGAAACTCATCCTTGTCTGCGGCAAAGCATGGCTCTGATTGCTCCAACCTCCTGGAGGAAGCTCTGATATTGTCATACTGCTAAGATCCACTGCACAGGTTTCATTTCGCACTCCTCTCCCCTGGCAGGAACGGAGCATCTGTCAGTAGGAATGATACCTCTGTCTTACGGGCTGAGGTGTTTGGGAAGACTCTGGCACAGACACCAGAATTTCCCCTTTCTCAGCCAAAAAGTAAATATATTGCACCGTTACGCTGAGAAACAATCTTAGATAGACAACCAGAGAATGGACTGTGCTCTGACAGCAAGTTGGCCCCAGCTGCTTCGAAAATCAACATGCGTTTCTACCTTGTGATGTCTCTGATATTAAAACCAGGTTCACACCACGTGTCCAGGATCTGCAAGAGCTTGCTCTGGAGCTCAGGATATTCTCCCACATAATCTTCCACCAAGTTGGTTTTATCTTGGAGCAGTAGCGGCGTACACATCTGGGAGAAGAAATTGCATTTAAAGCCCTGTGCCCTGCCTTTCATCACCACATTCCGCAGACTGAGCGCTGCCGCACACAGAAGCGGCCCATGACATTGCAGATGGAAAGCTGGCGGAGGGCTGTCCCGTGCCCTGCTGCCCGAGAGGGATGTGACATTTTCAACACAAATAATAGCAAGGCTTCAAAACAGCAAAAGCACTGAACTCCACTATAGTGGTAACAATTTGTCAAAAACACAGCTACAGTTTTTTATAACAGTGGCCGCAGCTAGAAAAGCAATGGGGTCTACCAAAATACACTCTGTCACTTCTCTAGACGTACAGGTACTTCAGCAACGCAGCAGTTACTTCTTGGGAACAGAGTAAAGCCTCAAGTGAAAGGCAGCACAAGGTGGAGGGCCTTGATGGATCTCCTGCTTAACAAAAGGTGGATCTGATGACAGCAAAGCCTGCAGAGGAAATGACTCACCTTCTCCACATCTTGATCTGGCTGTAGTTTTAGCTTAATACTCAGTATGGCTGCCTAGAAAATACAAAAAAAGTTGTGCATTTAGGAGAACACCACAGTGGATAAATGGGCATTATGCCAAAGCGAAGTAGAAATGATATTATGCACATTTTTAATGTGTTAATTAGTTCTGTTAGATCTTCAAGTAGAAATCACATAAACATTTGGCCACATACATTCCACTTATAAACGAGCAAGAACACTCCTGGCAGAGTTGCCTACTCTGAGCAGTAACATATCCTGGAGCAAAAATTAAAGATCAAGTTGTTTGGAAGAAAGAGAGAAAGAAAGTAAAGCACTTGGACAAAAGCAGCTAAGATGGATAATTTCTG
Source organism: Tetrax tetrax (assembly GCA_009806455.1). Classification (NCBI taxonomy): domain Eukaryota; kingdom Metazoa; phylum Chordata; class Aves; order Otidiformes; family Otididae; genus Tetrax; species Tetrax tetrax. Next base: position 19,261 of record WHYT01012393.1, on the reverse strand, counting down.
TCAATATAACTATAAAAAACACCTGACCCAGCCAACCTTTCTGAGTTAACTTTATCCGTCTTGCTGTGCCTTTTAAATTTTGTAAAATTGTTTCATTTTAGGAAAGTAATTCAAGATTTAAAAGACTCCAAAATCAAGAGGCCTTAGTTGCTGTAATTTCTGCGTGGCTCCACACCCCTGAAAGTGCAAAGGCTCACCCCAATCAGCGAGATGGTAAGAACTCTATTTTTCCCTTTTGAGGTATCTACAAATCTTTGATAAGCCAGGACCTGCCGTGTTCACAAACTCATTCAAATCAGTATCCTCTGCAGATGAGGAAACTCTGCTACGGCGAACTGCCGTAACTCAGGCTGGAGAAGAACTGGTTCAGCCGCCGGCTGCCCTGTCCCAGCCTGGTGATTACAGACCTGTATTACGATCTAACTGCGCAGTGCCTGGCAGGCATATAAACTAATTAGGATTTTAAGACCTTAATAGTGTCTAATTTCTGTAGCGTGTGAGAATACTTGGATCTCAGAAACAGAATAAGCATAGAATGGCTTTCTTCAACATAGCGTATTGCTCCAGTCGATAGAGTAACGGGGGAAGGAGCCTTCCAGCGCGTTTGTGCGTTAGCACTGCTGTACTCGTGAGCCAGGTAAGAAGGAGATTTTACATGAAGTGTCCTTCCAGTTGCTCTGCGAAGTTAGGCTGTATTTTCCAAAATGGTTGTAAACAGTGTTTGAAAACACACGACACCTCTGACCCTACTGCAGCATGCATGTAACGCGAAGTGACAACAGGACAGAGCACGTAATCAACTGAGTCCACAAACGCCTGTTCATTCAGACGAGGATAAAATCAGGGTGTTAGGACTTAGAGGAAAAGCTTTTCTCTTCAACAGGTTTCTCTGCTATCTGTGATTGATTTTGCTTTGAGAGAAAGATCACAAAAGTGATGGATTTGTTTGTCAAAACAGTTGCATTTTAGAACTGTTATTTGTTAGAATACGCAAACAAACTTAATACAGTAAAAAATGCGCATTCCTCCCAAGTAGATGCAAACCTCATCATTACCCTTCACCTGCGTGAAATCTTTACAGAAAAACTTAAAAAAAAATCACCTATGTGGGGGTGGCAGCACACCTTGGAACACATTTTCTGTGTCTCTCCTAGCACTCAAGCGATACCTCAGCTTACTCATCACGGGAAGCACGGGAAGTGTTCTGCAGAGCCAGCCGAGCAACACAGAGAGAACCTACAGCTCACCCCGGCACTGCTCGCAGCAGAAGCCGTGGATTACGTTACCTGCTGGGAACACACGCGTGTATTTCACCCACTGCATCAGAGACTGGGTGTACAAAAGCAGACAACTAACACACACCATGTAAGTTCAATCGTTCAATCTCACTGTCCACAAAGAACAGAGATAACCAGTTATCAGTGGGAAAACTTTTTTTTTCAGTTTGGTTTGTTAATGAGGGGGTTTGGGTTTTTTGGAGGGGTTTGTTTGTTTGCTTTTTCAACTCAAAATGAACACTGCATCACTGACAGTCCAGGCCTCACCCCAAAAAGAGACACCAACAGAAGGGCTTTACGTGACAAAAGCAGGAACTAACATCGATGCAGTGACTGTCTGCTGCAAACCAGATACTGAAGAGAACATCATCATTTCTCAGGCCAGCTACATCTTCAACCAAATCTCTCTCTTGCTCCAGACTTTATAGCTATTCCACCTGTTTAGAGGCAAACACGCTACTCCCCTCCACAAGCATCAAGTACCTTTTCTCTCAAATGATCAGATCAACATCACAAAGTTCAAGCTGAGTCATTATTCTCAACTTGTACACAAGTTGAAGGTTGCTACTTCTGTTTTGGACCTCAAGAAGGGTTTTGGGTCTCCGAAGCTTTGGCAGCTGGTTTTATTTTGCTGTCTCAGTTTGCTGAATTGAAAAAAAAAAAAAAAAAAGACTCGAAACTCTCAAAATCTTGCTTCACCATTTGATCTCACTAGTACCTTTTATTAAACAAGTAATCCGTTAGTTTTAACACGCAAGCGTACAATGGTTTCCCTAATAGCTTTTTAATGTTCACATGCATGTTCAGATTAACCTAATTGCAGAACTGTTATCTAAATGGCACAGTTTTATCTCCACCTCTGGTAACCATGCAGGTGACTTAATCAGATGAACATGCGCTGTGTCAGGTTAGGTTTTCCTCTTCCACTGGATGTCTATTCTACCCTGTACCAAAGGGTGTAGAACAACAAATATTAATTTAGTCAAAGCGTGGAGAGACACCGCCTTCCAGCTCCAGCTGTGGCAGACCCATTCACATCACCACCACTGCTGCAGGTCAGAGGAGCTCGAGCGAATCACATGAGCTGTTTTTAACATCAGCCAGCTAAAGTCAGTGATGGGGCAGTCAGACGAATTGTGCTGCCGGCAGGAACTTCCCGCAGCGGGGAAGGCCGTCAGCGGCGGGGCAGCAGCCTCGGCCACGCACAAAGCCAAACGTGGCAGGAGACGCGTGACCTGGGTCCTAGGAACAGCCAACCAGGCGGGATTGCAGGGTGTAGTTACATGGGCTGGCTGGCGGAACGGTGAGGACAGCCGAGATAAAATCAACGTGTTTACAATAGGAATAATAAGAGAAGAGATATGAGTAACCGTAATAAAGATGAAAGTGTTTGGCAGCTGTGGCTGTGGTCTCAACTTAGAGCTATTTTAAGATTTTGTTTTGTTATTATCATGTTTTGAATTGTTTCACCCCACAAACAAGTTTTGTGTAAAACGACCCTATTTTTAACAGTCTGTTTATAGACGATAAGATCTCCAGAAAAGCAACACCTCATTGGCAGACTCATTTTGTAGTTAGAAAAGAAACCCTTTAATTAGGCAGACGGCATGCTGTGACAGCAGTGGTGAGAATCCCCCTCCCCACTCAAGAAACAGGCATTTCCCCACATGCAGTGCTGCACTCCCCAGGCTGTGCTGGACGACTAACCAGGTTAGCTGGAAGCCAGCAATCATGTTAATCCAACCACAGATCCTCAGACTCAGGTTGGATGAGCAAGGCAACAAAACTCCGAAGCAGCAGATACCTCCCCCTCACTTCACCAGCTCCTCAACAACAGCAACAACCCAGCGACGACACAGGAGCACGGAAAAGCTCTGGTGACCGCTAACGTACTGCCACCTTATCAGGGTCTGCTCACCCTCCGTCAAACCATAAAGAGAACGCGTTGGAGTCCCGACTGGTGGTACAAGCAGCCTTTCCACAAAAATACATTTCATACATAGAGAGTTTCTATCATGTAATCTTAACAGAATTAGCATTCTTAGTGTTCGCTACACATAAAAGTGTTTAACCTATACGAAAACCCTCCTGCCCCAGATTGTCACAGAAATATGGGAAAGGCTGGTCCGTCTCTTGCCTTGCATCCCCCAAGTGTATATGGGACAGGTATGTGATGAAGTCACTGCTTAGCGCAGGAGAAAATGTGACCCATTGCCTGATTCAAATCCCATCAAAGTCCGTGAGTCTTCTCGTTGTTCTCGGGGAGCTTTGGGTCAGTCTTTCATTTAATTATGGTGAAACCAAAAGTCATATTTAGACATTTTGTAATAGCTTTGTTTCCCAAGGACAAACATTTAAAAATACAGCAAGGGAGGGTCGGATGAGGACGGGGAAGAATTCAAAGCTGGCCAATACTACATTAAATTGTATCTAACATGCGTGTAGGTGGATTGACCATAGAATGGGGGAAGTTACCCAAACGTGACGCATTCAGGCCAAGCCACAGGCACCAGACCACTCTTCCAGTCATGCCATTGCAAAAACAAGAGTATGGGGAAAAAAGGAGTGTTCTGAAGTGAACACACAAGCCTAGAGCACCCTGCACCAGTACCTGCGCCTCTGCACTTGTTTTGAATGCAATTGGCTCTATCTCATCTAAAAATGACTATTCTTTCCATATACAGCACGAAGCGCAGGAAGCCACACAAGATCTTATCTGCAGGGGCATGTGCACTTGGGTGGCGTCTACACTGACAATTTAGGCAATTTTCCCACGGTGGGGTTAGCATCAGAGAAATAACCTTCTGCTAGTAGCACTGCTTGGAGCGATGATGCAGGACAGACACAAATGGTTTCTGATGACTCCTGCATTACTGAGCTCTGCTGCAAGCAAGTTGGGACAACACAAGAGCCTGAGCCTCACTCAGTGTAGCATTTCTGAACCAAAGGTGAAGGAATTTCTGAAAACCTATAGAACAGACCAAACAAGAGAGCAAGACTTTGCAGAGGAGGATCCAACATCAACTCTAAGAAAATCACAGTGATCAAAGCATGGATACATAGTAATGGCAGAAATAATTGAGTAAAAATCACATCACGTATTAATCACTGGGAACATCTGTTTTGTGTTTGGAATCACTTATTTCAAAATTGTGGCTAATCAGCTTCGCTCAAAGTCTCATAGTGCATCACTGCATAGCGTATGACATCAGGTTAGATGTTTAATTACTTCCTGCTTAAAGAGCACACAATATACACAGCTGTCTTCAGAAACGAGAAAAACATGAGATTTCCCAGGTCCACTTTCAAGAGAGCATGAACATATTTTATAAGGAGTGAGATCGTCAAAACAAAGTAGTGATAGGTTACTCATCTCTAAAGAATCTGAGGCAGACGGAGAGAAGTAAAAGTCAGGTTGGAATATGCATGTGCACAGGTGAAGGGACAAGGGAACTGAGACAAACGCTTTTGTGATTTGTCTTTCTCAGGTCACTCAAAGCAGTTTTAAACGTGGTTTAACTGGTCAGTGTACCCTCACACGAGTGATCCTCCAGAGCACTGCCCAAGTTTCCTGTGCACACAGGCCGCCCACCTTCACCAAGTCCGCAAGATCCTCCAGATCCAGACTCTCTGTACAGCTAGATATGCTGCATGTTCGCACCCCTTCGCCAACAGCCCGCTTGCTTGACGGGAGCCCAGGAATGCTGGCAGCAGGAGCAGAATGCTACCATCCGAATTGTTATTTCCCAGCAACACCTAAGCTCCTTCCCAACCACTTCACCAGACAGACGCCCATAGCAGAGGCGGCTCCAGAAGACGTGGTGTTTGGGAGCAGGCTGGTCCGTGGCCCGCAGGTTGGCCACCTCTGATCTGGAGCAGCATGGATCTAGCAGGTAACATGCCATTAAAGCTGTCCTTTATCAGTCAACTAAGTTAATAGGAAAAAAGAGGTTAGACCGACATCATCCTTTACACGAGGAACATCCCTGTGTAACATTTTCCTTGTTTTTCTTATTGATTATTATTTTTAATTTAAAAGAAACAAGGAAATTCAAATGCACACATTTTAAAATACAGGAAGAGTTGAACAAGCCTTTGTAATTAGGCTGGTATATGGGGGAAAGAAGGAATATCAGAGACATTTTTACTGTCCTGAGAATAGCTCAAAAAAATCAGAGTGAAGAAATAAAAAATCTGAATTTCCATTAATGTGCTCAATCAATCTTAACACTGATCTGTACTGTATTGACAGATTTGCAAAATTACACCATGGGTACTGAAGTAGCATGTATGAAGTAGGACTATAAACAATAACATCCCTGAACTGGTGTTCAAAACATCACTACATTGAAAATTGAAGGTCACGTTGGTCATTGAACTATGCATTTCTACACCTTAGCATATTTGTACTGCCTTAAGTTTAACTCTTTGGGTAATCATCCTTTCTACCAAATCAGCAAATTACTTCTCTAGTAATTTGAATTCTCTGTCTATAGAGCTTTTTCTCTGGGCTCTCCAAGTTATCTTACGACAAATTTTAACAACTGAATTTTAATAGATATTCCATATTATCTTAACTGAAAGAGCAAACATTACATGAGTTTAACATACAGAATTGACCTTCGCTATTTGTAGAAATTAATGGATGAAACATTACTAGAAAAACATATACTCTGCTGTTGAAAATACAGAAATCTGGACGGACAACAATGAAAAAAACTGTTAAAAATTAAATGCTCCCTGTTCCACTAATAGCTTAGTCCAATACTCTTGTTTAAGAGCCAGACTGATGAAGGGGAGAAAAATGCTGCTAGTCACCGAGGCAGAGAAGTCAGAGTGGGAGCTCTCTCAGGCCCAAGAATATTTCTGGTTGTCAGAGGCTAAAAAGATTATTTATTGTTTCCTTCCTAAACCCAGCTCCACTGCCACCTGTTCAGAATTTACTATAAAGCTGTTAAACAAGACGAGAACTTTGATGCTGACTGTGAAAACAAGTTTCACTGTATCTGAACCGAGCAGCACTCACTACTGATCCAGAAGCAAAGGAATTTGATTTTTTTCTTTAAGCACAGCTATCTTTTTACCTTTATAAGCTGTTTAAAAAAATGTAAATAAAATAACTCAGCGGACAATAGAGGGCATTCATCCCACAGAAAGACAGCCGCCACCCTTAGACATGAAATATCGCAGCACATTAAGTCATGAGACCCTGCTAATCAAAGCTGACAGGGCCCTGAATGTGATTTCTGCTGAGACTTAGCGATATCATGGGGCACTGAAGCATGCACAGCCTGCCAGACTGCCCCTGTTCATGTGACAATGGCTTTTATTCCCGAAAGGGGCCTGCGAGTGACAAGAGTCCCCTTTGTCTTTAGGCTCCCGCATTTGCGGTGCAAGAGAGGTTCATTCAACCAGCCCCAGACACTCTTTGAAAGGCTGAAGTGTAACATAAGATGACCATGAAACACTAGCTTGCCTTCTGCCTACCCCTCATTCTTCTCAAGCACAGCCTGGCCTATTCAGGGCCTCTCGCAGACTCGCTCGCGCTGCATTACCCCCGGTCTGCTGAATCCCCGCATTGTCCCGGCCCCACCAGCAGCCATCGCCCTTCCCACAGAGCCCTCCACCCGCAGCACGGCCGGGCTCCGGCAGCGCCTGGGTCGAGGGCGGCGCGGAGCCATGGCCTGTGGCTTCGGAGAAGGGGACAAAGCCGCCACGTTTCACCTGGAGCGACCTGAGCGGGACAGTTAAACCCTTCCATCTCTTCACGCCGCGTGGGCCATGAAGAGCAGAGCCGGAGCCCTTGCGCAGCTCCAGAGCGCCCTGCAAGGCCCCACGCTGCCACACTCCTCCAGCAGCTGCAAACGCCGTTCACAAAAGAAGGGATAAAACCCCAAACAGGCCAGACGCCTCAAAAACTCACTTATACCTCCCCGCTTTTTCCTTTAGCTCCCACTGCATCAGTTTGTTCTGCATCGTGGGAGCACTAGTGCCATCCACTGGCCACCGCTCCCCGTCAGGTCCCTCCTCGCCACCGCTGTCTTACGCTGCCAAATCAGAATAAAGTTACCTCCACCTGCGCCATCTTCCACCAAACCCACCACCGCCTGCAGGCAGCTGATAATTTTCCTGCCTGACCCCCCCCAGGCCGCCCTCCCAGCAGCTCACTGCAAAACGCCCAGCTGCTGCGATTCACAAACTGGTTCCGCTTTTGGCTCTAGTAAAACAAGGCGTGAGAGGAGGGCCTGATGGGCTTCAGAAACAAATAACCGCCATGGGCACCTCCAGGGATCTCTGGGACCTTATTTTCTGAAGAGATCTTCCTCCAAAACCCCTGTGAGGGAACGGAGCCCTAGCCCACGGGGCAGAGCTGGGGACCTCCATGGTTCGCACACCACCGCAGGAAATGCATCAAAAGGCAAAAGGAATAATGTGCTCTAGAATAAATGTCTGGTGTCTTATTGTAAATACAGCAAGAAAATAAGTAGTAACAGCAAGGATTTATAAGGATTTCTGTCATTTCAGGTGAAAGACAGAAGAGTCAAAAATCCTCCATGTGAATCTGCTTTACTGCCCCCTCTGAGGGACAGGGAAGAGCAGGATGAACAGCCATGCCACAGCCCACTGCAAGTGCTTAGAGCCCAAGCTCCAGGTTTTTTAGGGTTAGTCGCTGTGAACTTAGGTATGATCAGTCCCCAAGGGCAGTAAAAGATTTCCTGTTATTCTTGAAGATAATTCTATTCATCCTTCTGGCAACAAAACAAAACTAGAAGAAAGTTATGGCTGAGGGTAAGCAACAGTTGAGGTTTCCTGTTCTTCACACTGTGAATGAGCTTTTTTGTGGAATTCTGTAAATGAGCTTTTCTGTGGAAGAACGGACAGAAAAACAATTCCACCAAAAAAAAAATTCAGAGCTTTCCAAAACCAGATCTAGAAAGAATGGAATTTCTAATGACAACAGTAAATATATTTGGAGCCACAAACTTAAAAATTACACTTGAATATAGTCAAATACTATGTTTCTGTTAGGATTTTCAAACATTAATGTTCAAAAACATAATGAGCAAAAGAGTAAGTTTCAAGCAGCTACCTGTGAACTTCTAATCAAATATGAAATATCCTTGTTTCATATTCAAATAAATCAACGAGAATGGAATTCCACGATCTCACTTGGGAAATGGGCTTTACTGAAGAATAGGATTTTAAAAATGCTATTTGATTTATTTCTTTTGTTAAACAAGATCAAGCTGTTCTCCACCATCAAAGCGAACCATCTTCCTTCTGAGAAAAACAAACGTATGTTTTTTTGCCTTAAAAAAAAATGCATTAACAGCTTGCTCATGAGAACACTCACAAGGCTACCCAGATATCATGCTGGTGCCAGACATGCTGCAAGTACTCTAAACCACAGGGCAAAACATACCAAACTCTGAGTTTGGTGAACTGCCAGTGTCAGCCACTGAAACTCAGATACACGAGTACTAACACATTTTGAATATGAGCCTCAATGGTAAAGAGGCCTCAAAACTCCTCAAACTGAGAACCTTTGGTCAGGGTAATCACGTGGGAACAGAGATTTTCCAGCCCCTCCTCGCTGCGGGGAGGTTGGAGATAGCACAGCAGGTCTATGACCAACTACTAAAATCCCTTCTTTTCTTGCCCAGGACAAGGAAGACAAAAAAAAAAAGAATGCAACCCTCCACTTAAATTCTCCAAATTAAACCCTATTAACCCATTACTTTCAAAGGTCAAAAAAGGGGTGGAGGAAGGATTCACTGGCACTCTGTACTCAGCGATTACAAAAAATGTGGTTGAACACAGCTCACTCATGTACACGGGAAGACCATGCTAAGCTGCACCATTCACAGTGTGCAGCTGCTGTGATGAAATGGAATTCACATTGAAATGCATCCAAAAAAGGACACAGACATCAACAGAGAACTAGAGAGCTGGGTAGGTAAATTTATTTGAAAGACATGACCCACCTCTTTGTAATCGCCCTTGTGATAAACATGACTGACGTGTCCAAGCAAATAGTTCCGGTCTGCTGTATGGAGCTGGTAAATGCTAATCAGAGGGTCAAGAAGATTAGCTGGGCACTGGGCTAGTACGCTGAGTACACGGGCCTGCAGCTTCTTCAGCTTGATGCCAGACTTGAAAAAAAAAAAAAAAAATCAAATACAGATTTAGTAAAGATGGCTACATTTCAATGGCAGTTGAAAATGCAGCTTGTTTAAACAGTGGAATAAGCCAATTCCTTGGGAAGGGATTCTCCAATTTCCCCATGGAGTCTGCAAGGAGAAATCAGAACAATATGATACACATTTTTTTCACAGCATCCAATTTAAAAACGTTAAATGTTTGCGGGATAATTCTGGAAAAGGCATCTGGCCTTGTGCAAAAGTAAAATATGAAACTGGAAAAATGCCCTCTTTTACTAACACAGCTATTTAGAAATTCTCCCCTCTAGTTCCCAGCAGAAAATCTTTGAATCCAGCAACCCCCGTCATGGGAGATCTCACCTATCAGGGATAAGAATTCAATTTTCATTCCAAGGCTTGCTCCTGGGTGCAAGAAGGGCAGGAAAAGCAAAAGCGTCGTCAAAAGATGCACAGATACAAGTATTAATGCTTTTGTTCCTGCATGATCATTGTCTTACGAGACAGGAATTTCAGTGCCAGTAGCACTTCACTGCCTTTGCAGATACTGTAATGGCAGAGCTCGACATCTACAAACAGCCATTTGGAAAAATGGGAATATAAAAGTATCTTGCAGTTCAGAGCCAAAAGCATATTAAAAAGAGAAAATCTCAGTAGGTCAGAATATATGAAGGCATAAGGAATGGTAAACATTAGGACGCATAATCTGATGACCCAATGTTACAAAGCTAATCATTCAGCTGCTGGAAAGTCATACTGTTACCATTTTCTGCACTCCCGATGATAAAAGCTCTCCGCCATATGGCAGGAGTTAAGCAATCGTACAGTAACTGGCTTCTATTTGCAGAACTGGAAGAATATGCAGAGTAGATTACTGCAATTCGTTTTATCCTGACAGCAGGGATGCGAGTTCCAGTGGAAAAGCCTCCAGCCCAGCAAAGGCCGCAAGATCAACGCTCGATCAAAGTGGTTTGATCTGGAAAGATGGAAATCCCAGCTTGGAAGGGGAAACAGAGCTCTCGCATCACAGCTTCTAGTATTATTTCATTTTCAGGACAGCACACAACAGATAACATCATCTCAGGATGAATTTCACACCTCCTCACACCGTGTTCGCATGAGACTACAGAGAAGATGCTGGACTACGGAATAAAGTGAAACTGGACACTTGAGGGACATTAAAATCCATTGCCCTCTCCTTTCTCCCAGCTCTCTTGCTCTCTCTTTTTCTAACCTGTTGAAGAGCAGGATGCTCTTTTATCCAAAGCTGCAACTCCGTGGTGATGTAATACCCGAGGGAATGCCCTTTCCCCTTCCAGTCACTGCTGCTCTCCAGCATGGCCAGGAGTCCTGCCAATGGGTCCTCCAGTCCCGCAAAGCCCCTCCTGATTTCTTCCTTGAGCTGCCGAGATACAAAAACACATTGTCACGTACAAAAAGATTAGTGAATCCTCCCTTCCCCCAGCTGAACACAAAGCTTTATTTTTTTTAATTTAATCTATTCAGAGAGGTAACTGTTGCTATTCAGCCACCATCCGCGCCTCCAGTGACTTTTCATGTCATTACAGATTCCTTCATGGCTCACTGCACCTCAAACCCAATGGGAAAAGCAGCAATTGTCCACACTAATTATCCCATAAAGACAGAGAAGTTGTTCTGTGGGGCAGACAAAGGGGCTTGGGATTTGGGGGAGGGGGAGAAAAGAAGTGAGCTGGAGAAAGGGGTGTTATTAGGAAAATAGCAATATTGAAGGTAGATAACCAGGCTCAAAAACCTACTCATCTTCTAACAGACCTACATGTCAGAAAGCATATAACCCCCTCCTCCTCCTCCTCGTCGCACCACAAACTTTCCTATTTAACCTTCTACCCACTTCAGCCACGATGGCATAATGCTCCTCACCGGAACAGGGGCGTTTGGGAGCATCAAAATAGTTCGGATTTCACACATAAGATTGCCATCCTGCAAATCCATGCTCCTTTCCTCCAAACCCACCTGAGCAGGGTATTTTCTGCGGACCACCTACTGCCACGGCGCGTCAGGCACTGCACACCTCCGCAAGGCGAAAGGCCGCACTCGGGGGCTCGGAACATGGGAAAACTCCGCGCCATAAATCTTAGGAATCCCAGGGTGATGTGTTTAGAAATGTGAAGGAATTGGACACTCACTTTGTGAATGTTAATAGGCTACTTACTACCCATCTGGTAGAAGTGATAAATTAGCAGTACTGAGCAATATCTTTATAATGTTTACATTAGAAGTAGTTTCCAAGGAGCTCGCAGGGTTGGCAGGGTGAAGAAGTGGCATCCTTCAGTACCCACACAGGACCTTTCACCGCATGGTACATGTACCGGCGTGGAGCAAGGCAAAAGCAGAGACAGAAAACAAGAAATCACTAAGAGCAGCTGCTCTCTTTCTTTTCTGGCTAAAAAGCAAAATCCAAAAGATGCTCATTCCCGCCTGCAGCCAGCACTTGTAATTTACTGTATACGATGGCCCCAGTCAGCTTCCAATGGAAACAACATAAAGTTTGAAGAACGACATAGAAAACAAAAGAAAATCGACAAGAAAATTTTCCAATGAATTTGTTCTTTTTTATTAATCAACAATATTTACTGGAAGACAGTTATTTTCCACAGTGTCTTTCATGTCTGGAAAAACCACAAAACCTATCATTTACAACAGAAACTGTTTCTTTCTCACTAGATTATCAAAGGCAGTATGAAAAAGCTGATGACTAACAAAGATGTGACTTTAGATAACAGATTTTCCCCTGTAAGTATTTTTCCCCGTGGCAAGAATTCGCGATGTTAAACATAGGGCTCCAACTGCACGGCGCGATTTAGCAGAAGGAAAAGGCAAGTTCTGATCCAACCACAAACATCCAACACAACAGCCAAAGGAAAACAAAGCAACTCGCCAACTAAATCGTACTGTTTATAAACGGCCTCTCTTCTTTTCTCCCTTTTCCTCCCCCCCAAACCCCCACTTCAGCACATTTAGACCCAACAAGAGCTTTCACCACACCGCTCGGCTCCTCCTTGGGCAGGAGTCAGGGCCTCTGGCGGGATGGGTGAGCAGACACGGGGTCCTGCGAGCGCGCAAGCCCGCTTTCACACGCGGAGCATCGCCAGAGCCTGCCCCAGCTGCCAGGAGCACTGACTGCTGTTACCCAGACCGAGTCTTGACTTCGTACCAGCTAGACTTCGATAGGCAGGGGAAAAGCTTTCTTCAAAACTTCATAGCAATCTGAAGACTTCGACTGTGCTATATATGGTTTGAGGGGGAAAAAAGCAAAGAAAAAAAAAAGGCATGAGACACCTAAATCAGAGAGGAAAGAGTGCTGTGCTGCCTGGCTCGTCTCTCTGCCAGAGAAGGATTCCTCTCAAACGTGTAATTGCCATTTCCATTTCAATTGATTCCCATGGCAGGGAATGCTCCTTGGGGGATTTCCACAGCCTGACAGATCATGGGAATAGGAAAATTTTGCTGATGCTCAAACTACACACTCCTTCATTCAGTTTTGGTCCCTTATTTCTCTTACACAGCTCAGGGCAGTCCGCTGATGCCTCCTGGTTATTCCCAAACCGTCCTTCCTACGTAGGGAATGACCACTAATAACTGTTCCAGGACCAAGGGCACGCCACGGACTGCTACCCTCCTTCTGCTCATGGCCACTGATCTGAGACCGACAGGCATCACACAGTGCAGACGATCGATTTGCACCACTTAAGAGATGGCATTGCCTGACATCCACGCACGGCGATGGGCAAAGCAGCTCCCTGCCCTTTCAACGCCAACGGAGCAGACTGAGTCGTTCTTAAGTCAACTTCCCTCATTCATTTGAGCCGCACCGCTGGATGCTGGTGGGCTCAGGACAAGGGCAGAACCACACATCTTGAGCTGTACACACAGGGCAGGGCAGCAGCTGCCTGTGAACAAAGCGTCTGCGCTTGCTGTGGGTGCGCTGCCCGTCTGAAGGTTGGCGATGCCCTCAGCACTGACCAGCTCATCTCAGTGATGGCACGACAAGCACATGTCAGAAACCACCGGGGACATTTTGTGCTGGGCTCCCCACCTTAGAGGCAGCTGCTGCTGTGTCACCACCTGGTCCCACCACAACCCTCCTCTTCTCTCTAAAAAGGCTTTCTTCGTGCTTCAGAAACACATCCTCCAGGTCTGGAAACATGCTTCTGCCCACGTCCGCAGCCACGCGGTGCTGCCTGAAGGGTGGGCCCGAGGGGGACAGACCTGCCCCACCGGGGAGCTGCAGCATGCCCACTCTGCAAAACCGCGCGTCTCACTGCGATGACCGTTCCAGAAACAAACAAACTGAATAAGCAGAGCTGCAAGTGTGACTCATGGGGATCCTCAAGCTTTTCCACTCTCAGCAGGAAAGCTGTGGTGCTCTCTGCCCAAGGACACGTCGATGGAAGGCTTTGTCTTTCTTCAGAGTATTTTTCTTCACAATCCACACAGATCCCACAGTACACGGGACAGAGATTTTGATGATTATTCCTTCCTACTGTTGTTTTGTGGGATCAACTGCCCCCAAGACCTAACAAATAATATTTTTTTTCCTCCAACTCTAACAAAACTTAATAGAAAGCTCAAGGCTTCAGAGTTGCTGAGCTCAAGTCTATGCCAGTGAATGACCATTTGGAAAGGCACCTCTCACACTGCATTTCCAGTTGTTTAATTATTCCAGCTGGGAACCACAGACTGGCTACTGCCATGGAAAGACTAAGTGCAGCAGACAAGGACAGTGACTAAACACGCCAGGCACCCAGGACGGAGCACGTACACCAAGGTACACAGCCACACCGGCCGTTTCACACAGGACACATGGCTCTGTGGTGAGCTGCAGGTTTTGGGGTCTTTTAGAAAAAAAACATCTTGGCTATGAACCTGCCTGAACAACGCAGAGTCAAACATGGGAACCTCACCACTAAGCTGATGCATCTAGTGTTTTTGTTAGTTTTCAAGCTCCCAAATTTAGATTAAGTATATTTGACTCCCTATGAGAAATTTCCACGTGGAGCCCATAGAGTGCTGTATAAAAATACAGCACTAATTTTAGACAGGCAGTGTAAATTGCATTCACCACTCTAAAAGGCAAAATCAAACCAAATCAGAAAGAATGGTAAAAACACTTTGAATATGAAGGCTTTGAGATCATTCCACTTGGCAAAGAGCACTTTCCCACTGATTTCAACCCTCATTTTTCCAGCTACTCGAAATATTCTTCCCCCTCCCCCAAATATCCTCCATTTAATGGACAAAAGTGTTTAAAAGAAAACAAAAGCAACTTTGATTTTTTTTTTCCCTCTGTAACTCAGCCCTGTAAACTTCAGCTCTTTTATATGAGCCCCTGCACTGCTTCACATCACACAGAGCTACCTTTTCTTTTCAGTTCTCACTGCAAACGCACGGGCTCTTCCCCTGGGTGCTGGAACTGAAAGCAATCGTGAAGAATTGCAGGTCTGACCTCAGCGTCCTGCGTCTGGACATGCTCTGCATGCAGTTATGAACTGCAGCGTGGAGGGGAGGCTCAGCCTTACCTTCTTCATCTCTTTCTTTGTCCAGAGAAGCTGAAGGGTTTGCAGCAATAGGAGTGGGTCCTGGCCTGGAGGAGGGGGAAGAGAGAGAGAGAGAAAGGGGGGAGAAAAACAAAACAAAACAGATTTATTGGCTCTGTACAGGCAGCTTAGACACACTGGTGCATTGTTTCACCAAAGAGAAATCAGCTACTCCGTGCCACTGTGTTTGAAACCACCAACCTTCCAACTGTCAGTCAGGATTAAAGCGCTAAAATCCCTCGCTCTGAAATCCTAACAAAATAACAGCCATCATCCATGCATGGCTTTAACTAAACACCCACATGGGCTCAAACACCGAAAAGCTGTATCGGTGCTTTTACAACTAAATCACGCTGCTGCTGCGCATCGAATGCATCCCCCCGGTCCCCACCGCTCCCCCTTTTAACACGAAACCAAAACGGAGCTAGAAGAGTCGGCGCCGTGCACAGGTTGGAAAGGATTATCAGCGCAGTAGTTTTTAACGAAATGCCTCTAAAGTGTTAACCTCGCCGGAACCAGTGGATGGAAGACACGAGTGGGTGAACCGGCGGGAAGATCAGTCTCTGCGCTTGGCCAGCGCCGGGCAGCCTTTGTGTGCCGCAGCGGCTGGCCGGCCCGCGCCGGGCCAGGCACGCCTGGCTGAAGCAGGCTGGGCTCTGGCGTCATTCGGGCAAGAGGGCGTTTGAAGGAAAGATGAAACGATGCTGTGATTAGTGGCAAGGCCAAACAGCAGAGTGATCAATGATTGCAAAAGAAGGTTGTTTGGAATTTTTCTCTTTTACTTTGCACCTAATTATTTGAGAAGCTGCACTCAGTTGTTAATCTGTATCGGCTCTCATTCCTCATACCAGTACTACTCATCCCACCATTATCCATGATACCGGTATTTCTGAACCACATGTTTAGGAATATTTAATTTTAAAAGCAGTAACGTATTTGATATCTGGTTCTATTTAAATCACAATCATTTACTTAGAAAACCATGACTCAGAATAATCTGAATGGAAATCTTCTACTGCATCAATAGTTTAAATGTGAAGAATGGATTTAAAAATCTGAATGAGTTCTCCAAAAACACTCCTCGTGTGTTTAATGCGCCTCCTCTTATGTTTTCATAGAGCCAAAAGAAAAACGTTAAACTGAAAAGGAAACATTCTTTCAATCGCTTTCTGTGTTCTACAGTTCCTAACCAGCTCATTTCCAATGCTAGGTTTCTTGCTTGGTATCCCGTCTCACTTCATATTTCAGGTCACAAAAAGCTACTTCAACTGTGAAAAGCTCTACCTCATCCAACTGAACTCTGAAGCACTGCATTTATAAAATATTTTAAGTAGCAAGCTGATCACCGGTCGAGCCAAGAGAACGATAGTATTCCCACTATCCACGAACCTCCGAGAAACACCAGCCAAATTAAAAATGCCACATTTCCAATTCATAAGATAATATTTTCTCTCATCTCTGACTGTTCTGGAATTTTGAACTCCCCAAATACTGGCTGTTCTCAGCTACTGCCTCTCCTTTGGAAAAATAAAAGTCTCTTTTTACAACAAAAGAGAAGAAAATCCAGTTCCCTATTCCCCACAAAATTAGCAACTAACAGTCAAATTCAGCCCATGTGTGCGTGCATGCGTATACACACACTCCTCTTGGCCTGACTCCCAAAGAAATTTATACCCACACAGGAAAAAAAATCAGAATGTAACCCAGCGTGTAACCAAATACACTGTAAATCTGAACTGTAATTAATGCAGTGAACACGCTGGAATGATACAGGAAATGAGGGCAGTTCGGAAAGCGGTGTTTCGCTTCAGATACAGCCAGTAACTCAACTTGTTAAAAAGCTTTCTAGACCTCAATCAGCAAAACAAGCCCTCTTCTTACGTGACTTTTTCCTACCTTACCTCCCTGTAACTGAAATCTGATCTCATCATTATTTCAAGTCGCAGACGATGAAAACCATCTCTCCAGCCAATTTTAAACGACTCAGCATGTTGCCAGCACGCCACTGTGCAAGCACGAGTAAGTAGGAAGCGACCTTCCCTCTCCCCCAGCCCTGGCAGCGAGCGCAGCCAGAATGCAGTTATTTCTGTGAAACCTCTCGGGACGCTGCCGAGCCCCAGCGTCGAGGAGCCCAGCTGGGCGGTGGCGGAGGCCGTGCCAAACTGCTGGGGCGGGAGAAGGTCAAGCACGTGGAGGGCAACCACCCATCTTCTGGCATGCCCTGACCAAAAGGTTTTCTTTTCCGTTCATCTGTAGGCGAATCCTACGTGATGCTCCAGAGCGAGGACTGAACAAGGAGAGAAAACACTGAAATACTAACCGCAGTACGCTGGAACAGTGCGGCCTCCTTCCTTACCTGGCAAAGTCTTGGAAGTACCCGAGGATGAAATGCAGTCAAATAACCACTAAGGAGTCATTCCTAGAGCCAAACATAAACGACACGGCAAAGCAACTCTATGCTTTTGCCTGGTCCCACCAGAGTGGAAAGACATTGCCGTTCATGTTGGACCTTGAGCTACTGTATCCAGCTACCCTCCAGAAAGGATAGAAGACATAAATGTGAAGGGCCACACCATTTTGGCTCCTGAAAGAGATGAACAATTCATCTTTTCTTTCTCCTGCAGGACCTCTTTGGGGGACTGGCCTCCTCATGGTTGTCCTGGCACCCCTAAAGAGTGAAAAAGGAGCGTCTTTGGCAAGGATAAGGAAGCATTAACAACACTGTTACGTTCCTGTTGGAATACCAGGTACGTTCCCGCTCATCCACATCCGAGAAGGAACCAAAGAAACAGCAGGAAACAAATACCAGGACATGTGAGGAAAGAGGACCTTACAAGGAGTTCCATAAGCCTTTCAGAACAAATCTGGAGAGCAGACGATTGTTCAACACAAAAGGGAGAGAGGAAGAAATACAAGGGAAGGAAGAACAAAGCAAAGTGACTGAAAACCAAATGGTCATAACTGAACCACAACTGCATCGGAGCTCAACTCAGAGGACAACAACGGGAAAATTCTGCAGTGACCTCCAGACACCATCGGAGCAAGAAGCAGCAATTACTAAGGTATATGTATTGAAACAGTGACAGAACAGCACCTGCAAAAGCAAGGAAGGTTCACAGAGGCCAGAAAAACACCTTCCTATGTCACACCAAGAACACCCAGGATCTCCAGTTCTAAAGGAAAATTAAATTCTGCAGAGATTCCCACATACTGAAGAGATATCCACCCACTAACAAAGGTCATTCGATGAGCAAAACAAACAAAACAGGGTTCCTTCCAACCCAAACTATTCTACGATTCTTAAGGATGAGGCCATGCAAAAAGCGTAAAAAACACAGTGCAACAAGTAGGAGAGCATCAGCTCTCCAAGGCTGGCCAGGGCTCCCAGGCTGGAGAGGCGAAGACGTGCCCCAGGCAGCCGAGCCCTTCGATTCCTGGATTAAGCTCCAAGACAAAGTGCTCAGTCTGACTCTGATTCTTCACAGCTCCAAAAAAGGGGGTTACAGACTATAAAATATCTGGCAAAGCTTCACCAAGACAAGGTTATAGCACTTTGGTGGAGATCTCAGAGATCTGCACCCACTCCATCAAGACACCAATGACCTTGATTTCTTCATCTGACAGTTTCTCCACACAGAACGTTCCTGTTTTAAGCATTTTTACATTAATATATTTCCTTTCAACATTTTTCATTCTGAAAATAAATTTCCTCTGCCCTGAATCTGGTACCAAAATTGGAGTAGACGGTAAATCAAATCTTCTCCAGTTCTCAATATCTGCGGTTACGTTTCAAAACCATACAAACCACAAGACTGATATTTTTGAGTTAGAAAAGTGCCTTTGAGGAAAGCCATAAACTACTTTCTGTTCATTCTCTCCTCTTCCTTTGTGCGTACGTCACTCAAAACCTGCTGCGATCACAACAAAAGCGGTGCCCGCGGGCTGGTGAGGTAAAGCAGCGGTTTCGCTACTGCGTCCCTGCAGAATTCTGCTGTGTTACTCACCGGCTGTGCTGAAACGCTCCGGCAAAGAGAAACCCACTTGCTGACTGAGGCTCCGTGTGCGTCTCCCAAGGGCAAAGGGAGACGTCCAACCCCAGAGGAGGAATTTACCAACGAAAAAATCTCTCAACACATTTTCTTTGTGTCAAAAGCCATTAAACACCCCAGGGACGGAGACCTGGAAGAATTACAGTCAATTAATTGGAAGATACAGAATGCAAAAAAAAAAAAAAAAAAAAAAAAAA
>WHYT01012387.1:49037-82429 GCA_009806455.1 Tetrax tetrax | reverse complement strand
GGGGGGGGGGGGGGGGAAAGGTAGTAGAGATAATGTTAACGCCGGGAAGAGGGAGGGGTTGGGGGGAGGTTATCGTGTTCCTCGTCTCATTCCCCTGCTCATTTTAGAAATAAATTAACAGTTTTCCCCAAGTTGAGTCTGTTTTGCCTGTAATGGTAATTTAAGGATTTTCTCCCTGTCCTTATCTCAAACCTCGAGCCGTTTTTCTTATATCATCTCCCCCCGTTCTCTGGGAGGGTAGGGGGAGTGAGAAAGAGACTGCGTAGTCTGGTCCCAATCGGGGCTGAACTCTGACATGGTCGCTGCTCTTGTTCTTTCTCTCTCCCAGAGTCCAGGCCGAGGGTGTGGTTGTCTGTTCCTCCCCTGGAAACGCCGTTGACTGCGCTTGCCTCAGGCTTGTGTGGGCTGTCTCTGCCTGGCCTCGCTGTCCTTGTGGTGTGGGGGCAAAAATGGATGGACAGTGTACATACTGCCTTGTCGATAGGAGCTGCTGAAGCTGAAGAGGCCAGAGAAAGGTAAAGATGAAGAAACCAAAGGCTATCTGTCCTTTGATTAAGAAACCAAAGGCCATCTTTGTCCACAGAGATGTGATGTACCCCATTGCAAGTGGGTGGGACACCACGATGCTTTAAAGGAGGCCATCATTGTGGAACAGATTGGTGCTGACTGGTGTCAAACTGCCTGATGGTGCTCTGTTTGTAGATAGCGAAGAGGAACTGGGCGATCACAGCAACATCCTAGTTTAGCTTGGGTGGTCTTTGTTGAGCGTGATAAATTATTTTAGCCCCAAACAGAATTCCAATTAAAGTTTCCGATTTATTGAATAGAGGCAAGCAAACAGCGCTCGGTGCGCTGGGAGTCTCCGCTCCACCAAGACACACACCCCTTTGTTCACAGTTACAGTATTTATAACGTCTCCCGGTCCCCCCACCACGCCTGTCTCCCTTTTAGGAGCTCACAGTCTACATTCACACCATTCCGCAACAGGCGCTAAGAGCATGTCTCCAGCCACTATACAGGTGTTAATTGGCTAAAAGTACCGAAGCAGCTGGTCCCATATTTGGAGTTGTTTACGTGCCTGTGGCCATCAGCCCCCAGCCCGGTTTTCCCACCTTTTGCTCGTTCCCTTGTTGAATGTCCTTCTTAAAACCTTGCAGTCCTGCTAAGCAAGTAAAACCTCTAATCATGTTAAACTACCAAGGCAGGAGTGAATCGAGCCAAACACATTTTAATAACTCAAATAAACCTTCCGAATACATTAACAACTTTAAACAAAACTTATACGTGACCTATACAGTTACAAAAATCATGGGCTTAGAACTATGTACATATCTTCCTGTTTCCCCTAAGCCTGTGGCTATATAAGAACAAACAGGATAATTAAAGATTCCATATACAAAGAGGGTCACATTTCACCATGCAACCCTAGTATTGCTTCACATTAACACGAATCAGGTGAACATATCTCACATTGAAGATGGATTCTAACCCCAAGCCCTCAAAGCTAAGTGGAGGGACTGTCCTGGTTCTGGCTGGAATAGATTTCCACCTGGGCTGGGAGAGGAGCTGGAGGTGCTGGTTCCTGTGGCTGGAGGACACAGCTGGCACAGGTTACCCAATGTAGCCCAAGGGCTATTCCCTCCCACGTGATGCCATGCTCAGTATTTAAAGGGAGGAGAGTGCTGAGGGGAGGTTCCTGCTACTCAGGAGGAAGCTGGGCATCAGGATTCATTGTAAGGTATTGTAATGTAAATTACATGCTTAAGTATTTTCTATTACTGGGTTTTGTTTGTTTGGTTTCCATCTCTGTTTTCTTCCCTTGTGTTGCTCTCTTAAACGTTTTTTTATCTGAACCCATGAGTTTTGCCTTATTTTCTTTCCCAGTTCTCCTCCCTGCCCCCCTGGAGGGTGAGGGTGGTGAGTGAGAGGCTACGTAGCTTGGTCCTGAGCGGGGCTAAAGGACTCCAGGGGCCGATGCTCTCTGGGTGTGTTGTGCCAGGGAGGGCTTTGAAATTCAGCCTGGGGGAGAGAGTAGGTCAGGGTGGGATGTGTTTGGGCAGAGAGAGGCTCTGGGGTCCTTGATGCAAAATGTGAGCGAGTGCTGGGCAGGGCAGTTCCAGCCCAGGATGTGTTAATATGTAGTTGGTGTGGTTTCTCTTTCTGTGTACTATACAGTATGTTACTCAAGTCTTGATGTTGCCATTGTTGTTTGTGCCAGGTGGACACATGTGCAGCTGTGCTGAGGGTTTCAACGTGTGCCTCAACTCACCAGCATAATGCCGAGTACTTCCTTTCTTGTCTTAGAAGCTCAACGCCCAGAGTTGTCTTGCATCTCAGAAGTTTAAGGCCAGCCATCTTGCAGTGGTGATCCAGGATGCATCAGCATGTCAGCAAGGTGAGCGGTCTGTTTTCCCAGAGCTCTTTTCTGGGATGAATTCTTCTCTGCATCCTTTTGGTCTTGGCTCTTTGAGCCTGGTTTCTTGCGCATCTGTTGTGCAATCACAGACGTATCTTTTTGTCCCAGGCTGTGGCATTTGACTTTTCTGGGGCAGCGATGGATTCTTCCTTGCATCCCCTTCGGTCTTATCACCTAAAGATGTGAGCGGGAGTAACTCTTCTTGACGAGAGTCATCTTATGTCTCTGGCTCATGTAATTTGTCTTGTGTGCAGTATCAGTTGGGACATGTGTCTGGGTTGGAGCTGCTCTGCCTGAGTGCATAGCAGTGTTAGTCAGTTGATATGCCTGGACTGCGTAGTTTCAAACGGTGCAGCCTGCTTCAGAGCAAGGATGTTGAAGGGATGACTGGAGCAGTGTGGGAGAGGCTGCCCAAGTGGCGGTTGAGCAGATTAGAACCTCAAAGGCGTTAAAGCTTGTATCTGTAGGGCTTAATGTTTGATTTTATTTTTTTTTTTTTTTTTTTTTATGGCAGGCTGTTGTTGGAACAAGACCTCTGAAATTGTTCAGTTATCACCCAGCGTCCCAGGTGACTTGTTGGGTATTGTTCTCCCAGATGTGAAGGGACAAGTTGTGCACCAAAGGCTGACAGAGGAGGGCAGCGATCGCTGTAAGAAGGTGGGTCATTGTGCGGTGTCAGGGGGGAAGATGTGACTGGTGACTCCAGGAATAGCTTCTGGTTTGGGTTGTTTTGAAGGTGGAAGCAGTGAATGAACTGTCTGTGATGTTGGCACTGGAGCTGACTCGGGCAAAGTGAGCGGTGATTGTTGGACTGAAGGGGTAGTTGTTGTTCAGGTGTCATGGTGCTGGTGAAGGTGGAAGCCTTGTTTGTTTTAGAGGTGGTAGCTTGTAAAAGGCAGAGGCAGCGCCAGCGAGCAGGCAGGGTAAAGGAGGGAGAGACAGGAAATGGTGTGGGCAGCCTGCAGTTCTGGGCAGTATCTCAGCCTGTGCCTTTTTTTGTTTTTTTCCAGGTGCAGCAAGCAGGGTTGGAGGGGTGAAGTCCCGTGCTGATGAGTGGTGCAAGAAGATGAGGTGGTTGTTGACTGGCTCGGCATCTAAGAGCCAAGTATCCTGTCGTAACTCAGTGAAGCATTCCTCTTTGGTTGTGCAGGTTCTGTGCAGGCTGCCTTTGAAACTGTGCGAGCATTTGAGATGAGCTGGGTAGTAGAAGAGAGGAGCGTGGGTCTGAGCATTTCCCACCAGTGCAATGACAACTTTGCATCTTAAGCATCACGAGCAGCAGTTGTGACATCGGATTTCTTGGGAACTGGAGTGGAACAGGCGAGCAGAGAACTGTGGTGCTTTTGAGGAGGAGGGTGCCTCAGAAGAGATCGGTGGTAACTACTGTGATGTTGAATGGCAGTGCTGTTTCGTAGGTTTTATTTTGTTGCTTTTTTTTGCAGATGGTGATGAGGAGCTGGGCGAGGACAGTGCCATCTTACTTAGTGTGGGGTTGTTCTTTTGAGAATGGAATTAGGTTTCTGGCCCTTTGAGAGGTAAGTTGAAAGACCACGACCAGGGAGGGAACAAGGCGGAAAAGTGCAGGCAGGGTGTATGAACTTCATGTAGGGAAGAAGGCTCCCTGGGAACAGTCTCTCTTAGGAAGGTGAAGGGGAGGAGTTAATAGTCAGTGTGATGCTAGAATATGCTAGGCAAGAGAGTTGCAGCCTGTGTTGTTCTGTCTTTTATGCAGTCTCTACGCTGGATAATGTTTGTGGGCCTGTAGATGTGCTGTCAAGGGCCAGTGAGGAGCAGCAAGAGCTTTTGGTGCTGGCACTTTTGGTGTGGGAGCAATGGTCCAACGTTCTTTATTTTTAGGATTTTTTTTTCCTGAAGGTGGCTGGGTTGAGGTGATGGTAAACGGCAGAGCTCTGGTCATCCGGGAATGCCTGGAGCCCTAATGTTTGTGGACCTGTAGATGCACTGGCAAGGGCTGGTGAGGAGCAGCAAGAGCTTTCAGTGCTGGCACTTCTGGTGTGGGAGCAATCATCAGATGTTTGCCGAGACTCCACCCACAAAACAGAGGAATGGGGTGACCCAGCCCCCTGCCACGGCGCAGGGCGGACACCCTGTCCCATATTCACCTTCCAGCTTGTCTCGTTGTCCTCCTCCACCCCGCTGTGTATCTAAACCACGTCAAGGAAGAAGTAGGGATACTGCAGCATCTTCTGCAGGATGAGAAGCGGGGAAACGGTGTTGGGAGGCTTTCCCTCGCGCTGCAACAGACATGGAGTCACTGAGCTCGGCTGTGGGGGCGGGGGGTGGAGGGGAACACACCCACTTTCATGAGCTCTGACATGGAGAACTGGGGTTGGCAGCTCAGGTGGCCGAACACCAGGATGGTCCGGACCATGTAGGGTGACAGGATGGTCTGCATGTTCTCTGTCACCGGCAGCTCGATCTTCTGCTGGCTGTGCCAGGAGGATGGAGGCAGCTCAGGGACACCCCCAAGAAAGCAGCAAGCACCTGCCCCATGGGCTGTCTGGGTGAAAGGCTCATGGTGTTTTTACAGCAAAGTGGGAAATTCGTGGCCAAGCGGGCGCCCTGGCTCCCCCCCCGCCCTACCAAGCCATACTCACATCAGGTTGAAGAGCCCTTCCAGACCTGCAGCCTCAGCTAATGACTGGTCCTGGCACACTGACCCCTGCCCGTCCCCGGGGATGCCCTGCGGTTCCACGCTGGAACCAGGGAGCTCCTGTGGAGGGAGGCAATTGCACCAGGTGACCCGGGATGGGGAGAAAACACCAATAAATGGGTATTTGTTGGGTCTGGAGAGTCCAGCATTAAACCCGGCCTTGGAATTCAGAGGCCCAATTCAACCCCTCAGCCTCAAACACTGATGCCGCACTGTGCTGCAGCTGTCTCAGCTGTGCCAGGGACACCAGTGAGGTCGTGGATCTGCTACCATCCACAGGCAATGGACCTGGGGGGTCCCTGCTTGCACCCAAGGGACCCTGTGGGGTCCCAGACCCTCCTTGTCTCAGTCCCACAGGTGGTGGAATACTGAATGACTTGCAGACAACGGTCTCCAGGTCATAGAGGCAGCGGCAGACCTCGCAGGGGTCCGAGGTGAACCCTGAGAGCTGAGAGGAGCTGGGGTGAGGGAAGTGCGGAGCCATCCCTGTCCATGCAGCCTTACTCACCCATGTGGCATCATTGTTGACCACTGCCACCAGCACAAACTTGTGACACTTGTTGATCTTGTGCTTTGTCCTGACAAACATCTCAGTCATCTTCTGGGAGATGTTCAGTGCGTTGGTCTTGGACCTGCCACAGGGGATGGAGCTCAGCAGTGACTGGGTCCCTCTCTCAGTCCACAACTGCACCGGTCCCCATGGGCTGGGGACAGCAGAGGTGGGGTCCCCAAGGTCTCTGGGGCTGGCCCCCAGCACTCACCCATTGAAGGACTCCAGTTTGGGCAGAGCCAGGGCTGAGCCCCCCACAGCTCCTCACCCTGGTGTCGGGGCAGTGCCCCACCTGCCTGGTAGACACTCACCACCTTCTGGGACAGTTGACAGGCAGCATCTTGACCTGGACCTCGGTGGGGATGGTGGGAGTGGGCTAGGTGGTGCCATTGGGTGCGGCTGTGCTCTGTGGGCTGTTGTTGGCACTGGCCACCTTGCCCTTTCCGATGTTGCCCTCAGTGCTCAGCGCCTGATCCTCATCCCCAGTGGGGCTGGAGTGCGTTCTGGGCTGCGGCAACACTGCCTTCCCCTCCTCTTCCTTGGTGGTGTTGCCTGGCTCCCCCATGTCCATCACGCAGCCGTGCACCATGGCAGCTCCAGCCCCGCTGGGGACTGATGTGGAGGTGGCTGAGGGGCCCTGTACCCTCCTGCTATGTGTACCCCCACACCCCACATTGCCCCATGGGGCACCCCTCCCCCAAACACCTCAGCCCCATGCACCCCTCCTGCCCCACACCCTCTCTATGCACCCCTTACTCGCTCACTGCTCTGTGCACCCCCTGCCTCACACCCCCTCTCACCCATGGCACTTGCCCACACTCGTGCACCCCTCGCCCACAGACCGTGCCTCACACGCTCCGTGCCATGCCCCCATCACCGTACCGGCTGGAACTGGGGGCCGATGGGGTTTGTGGTTCCCCAGGGCCACGAGAGCTACCTGGCACACCAGATAGCCGTGCACTGCACCGAGGACACCCATGTACACCCCCCGCTCCCGTGCCCAACCCCCCTGCACCATCCCCTGCACCCAAACACCCACAGACATTCTCTGCACCCATGCACGCGCCCCCTTGCGCTCCAGATGCCACGCACCTCCCTGCTCCCGACCCACGCCGCTGATAGCCCAGGGCCATCCAGCCCCATTCAAGCGCCGCCACTTTGCCATCAGACCTGGTTAAACGGCCAGTTCTGTCAGTAAAGCATGGTGCTGCTTCTCCCTTGCAGCCTCCCTCCTGCTCCCTTCACAACAGCGACCCTGGGCTGGGTCGTTGGATCATAGAATTGCGGAAATTGTGGAATGGTTTGGGGTGGTGTCGTAGTTCAGCCCCGACTGGCACCAGACTATGCAGTCTCTCTCCCGCTCCCCCCACCCTCCAAGGGTAAGAAAAACAGCTCAAGGTGTGAGATAAGGACAGGGAGAAAAATTACCATTACAGGCAAAACAGACTCAACTTGGGGAAAACTGTTAATTTATTTCTAAAACGAACAGGAGAATGAGACAGGGAACACGATAACCTCCCCCACCCCTCTCTCTTCCCAGGCTTCACATTATCTCTGCCTCCTTCCCCACCCCGTGCGGCACAGGGGGGAGAGGGAATAGAATCACACAGAATCACAGAATTATCATGATTGGAAAAGACCTAAAAGATCATCCAGTCCAACCATCACCAATACTTCTCAGCTAAATCATATCCCTCAACACAACATCCAAACAGTTCATCATGCGTTGTTTTACGCCGCTGCTCATCGTCAGGGGAAGAACTCCTTGCATTCCTCCCCTGCTCCAGCGTGGGGTCCCTCCCACAGGCCACAGTCCTTCGTGACACTGCTCCGGCGTGGGTCATCTCTTCCACGGGGTGCAGTCCCTCCAGAACGGCTGCCCGAGCAGGGCCTCCATGGGCCACAGCCTCCTTCAGGCACCTGCCTGCCCCGGTGTGGAGTTCTCCCCGGGCTGCAGGGGGATCTCTGCTCCTCCGTGGGCTCCATGGGCTGCAGGGGGACAACCTGCTCCACCACGGCCATCACCACGGGCTGCAGGGGAATCTCGGCCAGGAACCGCATTACTGCTCCCCCTCCTTCTGCACTGACCTTGGCGTCTGCAGCCATTCCTCGCAACAGGCTGGCAGACGCCTCTCGGGATCCTTTTTACATCTTACTCACTTCTCATCTCCTCTCCACTTCTCTCAGCCAGGCCAGGCCCGAGTTGGGCCCAGTCTCTGCCCGGCGGGAGGCCAGAGGGTGAGGGGTGCAAGGCCCACAAGACTCGTGCCTCCCGCTCTCTGCCCCTGCTCAGCATCTTCGCATCTTCTCTTTTCTTTTCCTGTTTTCCCTTTCTTAAATACGTTGAACTGACCGTAACCCCCATTCCCTCTTCCCCCCTGTGCTGCTCAGGGGCAAAGGAGGCAGAGATAATGTTAACCACGGGAAGAGGGAAGGCTAGGGGGAAGTCACCTTGTTCTCTGTCTGAATATACTGCTTTGCTTTTAATAATAAACAAATAGTTTTCCTCCAGTTGAGTCTGTTTTGCCCAGCATGATAACTTTAAGGATCTCTCCCTGTCCTTATCTCCTAAGCTTTTTTTCTTATATTATCTTTCTCTATCCCCTTGGGGTGGGGGGAGAGGGGAAGTGAAAGAGAGAGACTGCGTAGTCTGGTCCCGAGTGGGGCTGAATTATGACACCAGTTTTTTTCCTGCATCTCCATCCTGCTCCCTGTCCTGCTTTGTTCATCTCTGTCCTGCTCCCTCTCTCTCTTTCTGCTGTCTCTTCCTCTCTCCATGCTGCTTCTTTGCCCACCTCTCTTGCACCCCGTCCCTGTACGTCCCATTCCCTGCCCCCTGCTTTCTTGTTACACAACCCCTGTCCTGCTGGCTGCCACTTCTGCTCTTCTTTTCTAGTATCCTGCTCTTCATTTTTGTCATCCTCCACCCAGCAGCACAGCACTCCAGGAAGCAGCAGACTATGCATTCCCCACCAAACCAACAAGCGTGGCTCCAGGAACGACTGCCAAGGTGTCCCAGGGTCAGAGGGAATGTCGGAGGCGCTGAGCTCCAGAGAACACTCACTCATGGGACTTACTTATGTGCATGACTGAATAAACACTCGCTGTCTCCTTTGCCCTCATGGCTGCTGCATTTGCACTTACTTTGCAGAGTGCAAGGGGCTGTAATGAAACCTTCAAATATGTAAAAGGGAAAGAATTACTGGGCTTGTTATTACAGGAGAGGAGGGAATTTTCTTTTTCCAAACATGTAAATTGAAGTTACGCACAGAAACAGACCACATACAGGGACTCTGAAATCTTCCTCAATGGCATTTTTAAAGAATAAACTGGAAAAGCTGAGGAGGGGATCCTGCTGTGGGGAGAAGGTAACCTCTTAAATGTCCACTGAACCTCAAGCTCAGGGTAACAGTGGTTAGAAAATCAGTTTTCACTGACATCTTATGCAGCAACAGCTTGCAGAAGGGAAGGCATTACTCTTCTAGGACTGCATGAAATGTTTGGGTAGAAACTGTCTCTTGAGTCTAAGGGAAAATATTCCAGTGTTCCTTCAGAAAGGTACAGAGGATAAGGTATTCACAGGTATTGCCACCAGCTGAAAGTGTAATCAGCTGCCAGAGGGTCCCTGTTGTTCCAGGACTAGCGGAAAATCCAAAAATCACCAAAATGAGTTGTTGCCAGCCATGCAACCAAGCAACAGGCTATCCTGATAGAAAAAAAAAAAAAAAAAAAAAAAGAAAAAACCACCACCACAAAAAACTCTCTTCCATTTAGCTCTGCAGGTAACTGTAGTTGAAAGCTTTCTGCTCTGCAGCCAAATACCCTAGACCCAACAGAGGAGCTTATTCCCAAGCAGGATTCGCCAGGGGGCAGCCAACCTGCCAGCCCTTGCAGAGCAGCAAAACCTGAGGTTGGTCCAGGAGGTGAGCACAGGAGAAGAGACCAACAGGGGCTGAGTGTAGCAGATTAACAGTGCTGAGGTGGTTGCAGTAACATCTCACGCCTTTCATAGTGACAGTGAAGTGGAGCTACCAGCATGGACAAACACTCAGAAGAGGAAGGCAGGATGCAAGCCTTCCTTTTCCTAGAGACAGTTCTGAAGCGACATCATTAACCCAGAGCTGAAGGTGCTGTCTGATTTCTGTAGAAACAAAGCCCCGTGAGCTTGGCCACCACTGTGGC
This sequence comes from Tetrax tetrax, assembly GCA_009806455.1. Lineage (NCBI taxonomy): Eukaryota > Metazoa > Chordata > Aves > Otidiformes > Otididae > Tetrax > Tetrax tetrax. The sequence continues at coordinate 72,607 of WHYT01012387.1, read as the reverse complement.
CCCTAGTGGAAGTCCTAGGTTTTGAAGGGGAAGCTTTTCCTCTTCTGTCAGATTGTTGTCTTTTAACTAATTTGTTTGTACAATGGATGTGACATTTGGTTAGCTCATTCTGAAAAATAATTAACTGTTAGAAAAGAATATTAAAAATAAAAAAATTACTCATGACACTTCAGCAGTAATTATTTTGAACTTTAACAGAAATTTGCCTAAGAACGTAGAAGATATTTGAACATAGAAGATATTTCTAATAGAATATTTCTGAAGAGTGCTTGCTGTTGAGGAAGGAGAAATACTAGAAATTAAATTAGTTACATACTAATCCTAGGGTTAACTGGAAACTAAGCTATCATTTGAAATGCCACAGAAAACACAAGCAGCTAAACAATCGCCAAAGGGCAAGCAAATCCAAAGTAGGTTCATTTCTTGCAGTACCTGCCTGTGCAGGCAGTTGGTATTTTTAGTACATTTTTCTCTTTTAAATAATACAATCATAGAATGGTTTGGGTGGGAAGGGACCTTCAAAGCCCACCCAGTCCAACCCCCCTGCCAGAAGCAGGGACATCTCCAACCAGATCAGGTTGCTCAGAGCCCCGGCCAACCTGGCCTGGAACGTTTCCAGGGATGGGGCATCCACCGCCTCTCTGGGCAACCTGGGCCAGTGCTCCACCACCCTCAGTGTAAAAAATTTTTTCCTAATATCTGATCTGAATCTCCCTCCCTCTATTCTGAAACCATCACCCCTTGTCCTGTCACACCAGGCCCTGATGAACAGTCTCTCCCCATCTTTCCTGCAGCCCCCTTTAGGCACTGGAAGGCCACTCTAAGGTCTCCCCAGAGCCTTCTCTTCTCCAGGCTGAACAGCTCCAACTCCCTCAGAAATATCTTCTAATCTCATCTCCCATGCACAATGCTATTCCTAGGGCTTTGCTAAAGGTAACTCTCACTAAAGAGAACTGCAGACTGAGAACTCAGGGAGACTAGGGTCCTCAGAGGAATGGGCAACCCTCAGTTCAAGGCCTTCTGAAGAACTCGCTCAGCTATGGGAGCAGAGGCTCGCCCAACCAAGGGAGCAAGCCAAAACTATGTCATTTCTAAAGTCAGCAGCAGCATATTATGCCTATCCAGTCTACATGTATTAAAGAGGTAACAGAAGAGACTTTAACTGTTTGAGTCCAAGCTTACAATTCTGATGACATGCAAGTACAGGCTAATGTCTACTTTCAAGGCATACTTTGGATGAAAATGGATCAATATCCCTGTTACAGTCAAACCTACATTCTCAGTGTGGGGTAACATTAGCGGGGCTGCACCTGCGTGGGTAAGTCCATGAGCACAGAGGGCAGGTGTGTTCCCGTGTGTGGTGGGCATGGATAGGTCCACAAGTGCAGGGGGCAGGTGCGTTCGCGTGCGTAGCAGGTGTTTAACCCTGTGTTGCGCAGCATTAAATTGAAGGCCTAGCTTGACGGTATCTGTGTGATGCTCTGCGTTCCCTGGAGCGGGGCTCTGGTGCGTGCGGGGTAGGTTAGATGGCAAGAGAGCCGGCAAGTGGTGACCCCGACGCATGATAGGTCCGGGCGGTTTTAAGCTGGGGCCGCGGGGCGGTCGTGCCTGCCTGCTGTTAAGATGGAATCCATCTGTGATACAGTGAAGGTATTAAAGGCGTTGGGTAGAGATGTGAATTGTCTGGTGCATACGGCACCGTTGACGGAGTTCATCCTATGGATGCAGAAAAGGGGCTTGATTAACAAGCCGGGAGAGGTGATGGACATGGTGCGGTTACAGGCAGTGGGGAAAGAGTTGTTGGAAGAAGGGGAGGTCGGAACGAAGGGTGTGGCGACGCGGCTGGAGACATTAGGTTCAGTGAAAAGAGTGCTGGCTAAGGCTTGTGAGGAGTATGGGTTGCGGCTTTAACTGCAATCAAAGGAGAAGGGTGGCCCTCGGAAGGGGAGGGGGACAAACGGAGCCGAAGACGGAGGGGACAGAATCTGGCCAAAGGCGAGTGCTGCTTCGGCACTCAGGAAGATGCTAGTGCAAACAGTGGGAATCTCGCCCTGATCAGGTGAGCAGCCAGGGGAGATGAGGTCTTCAATGTCAGCCAAAGAGAAATTTATTGTTAGAATCTTTGTCAAAATCCTCAGGAGTTGTGGGTTAAAGTACGATGAGATGCAGCTGTGTCTGCTGCTAGGAACGACGAGAAGCACTGCTTCAAAGGAACATAAATCAGTTTTAACGATTCTGACAAAAGTGTTAGAGGAACAGAACTGTGCTATTAATAACACTGACCTGAAGAGCTTCTTGATTTGGGTGTCTGCTCACGTATCGGACGCTAACATCTCTAATATATGTGTGCGGTGGGCACCTGGGACACCATGGGTGTTGGACTGCGGGGCTGTGTGGCAGGGGTGACCCTGCTGCTCGGAGGTTGTTGCCGGCGTGGCGTGTGGTGTTTGAAGCCTTGGAGAATCACACACAGAGGTGGGATCTGACAGCACCTGTTGCCCTATCCGCTCCTCCGTCCGTGGAAACGGAGACTGGCGGTGAGCCGGGGGGTCCCTTTGGTCCAGGTCCCATGGATGCGGAGGGGGAGCCTTCGGTCTTTGGAGCTTCCTTGTTATAGAGGTGGAGTGTTTGTGTGTGTGTGTTCTTTATGTCAAAGGTGTCATGCTTTTTTGTGTGTGTTTGTGTGTCCTTTGTGTCAATGGTGTCATATTTTTGTTACTGTTCAGTGTTGTTGGTGTGGACGTAAGCTTATTCCAGCTGATTTATATTTCTGCTACAGCTGAGTGTTCTGGTGCGTGTGGTGTCGCAGGTCAACTCCGTTAGAACAAGTGATACATCCAGGCTGATATTGCTGCGTGCAAGGCGCAGCATTGCGTTATAAGATCTTTAAGTGGAAACGGACAGGCAGTGCAAACAAAAACAAAAGAAAAAAAAAAATTCCTACACAGGTATAAGCAATCTGTGTGTGTGCATATAAGCATGAAGTGAATGCTATGAAATAAGGGGTGAATACTGTCTTGGTTTCAGCAGGGATGGAGTTAATTTTCCTCTCAGAAGCTTTGGATTTGGTATGTGAAGAATGTTGATAAGAATGCTCTGATTATAAGAGTTGTTAATGAGACCAAGGACACTGTCTGACTTTCCAAGTCTCGTTAATGAGCAGGTGCAAGGAGCTGGGCCAAAGGCAGACGGAGTATCGGTCATTTGGACACCGAGTGGTGAGAAATTGTACATTGTTCATTTTATATATATTAATGTTTTCTTATTTTGTTATTATTGTAGGTTTCCTCTTAGTAAACTGCAGCATAAGGCAACGTGTGATTGGCTGACCGTGGCCCCCATTCCCTCTTCCTGCCCCTTTCCCCCCCGCCCTGTCCCGCTCAGGGGGCGGGGGAAGGAGGTGGAGATGGTGTTAAACCCGGGGGGGGTGGAGGGGCGTGGGGAGAGGTTATCTTGTTCCCTTTCTCATTGTCCTGCTTTGGTTTTAGTAATAAATGAATAATTTTCCCCAGGTCGAGTCTGTTTTGCCTTTGACGGTGGCTTTAAGGGTCTCTCGCAGCGGCCGCGCCAGGCGCCCACACGCCCCGCCCCCCATCCGGCGGGGCGGGGGCAGCTCACCCAAAAACTGCCATGGGTACAGATCCTCCCGTCTGAGTTGACCAGTGGCCTTTAGCAAGAGAAAAGCCGCACCATTTGAATGAGTTACAACGTGGACATATAAAGCCAACAGACAGTTCCTGGAATACACCTGTGTTTGTAATACAGAAAAAAATTGGGTAATTGACAACTCTTACAGGATTTAAGGGCAGTAAATTTGGTAACTGAGGATATGGGACCTTTGCAACAGGGGTTACCATCTCCTTCAATGATACCTCGAGATTGGAATGTTATCATTATTGATTTAAAAGATTGTTTTTTCACTATACCTTTACATCCTGGGGATGCTCCGCAATTCTCATTTTCTGTGCCTTCAATCTTTATAGAAGTAGAAAGATGAACCCCTCAATATTGTCTCCGATTCTGCCTATGTGGTCGATGTAATACAATGCATTGAACAGGCAATGTTAAAAGAAATTAATAATTCTTTGATGTATGATCAGTTTCAACAGCTATTATCGGTGTTACATGTGCGGGATCATCCTTACCTTATTGTACATGTGAGAGCTCACACTTCGCTTCCAAGACTTGTCACAGAAGGTAACACAAGAGCAGATGCTCTCACTAATGCGGCCCTCATTGCAAACACACTCATGCAAGCTAAGCTATCTCATAAATTTTATCATCAAAACTCTACAGCCCTTCAATGACAATCTAAGCTGACATGGGAACAAGCTTGGGCAATTGTGCGTTCCTGTGGCAGTTGCCAGAACACAATAATGCCGCCTTTATATAGGGTTAATCTGCGCAGTTTGTGCTCTCAGGAATTATGGCAATCTGATATAACTCATGTCCCGTCATTTGGCTGACACAGATATGTACATGTAAGTATTGATACCCGTTCTAGCTGACACAGGTATGTACATGTAAGTATTGATACCCGTTCTAGCTGACACAGGTATGTACATGTAAGTATTGATACCCGTTCTAGCTTGAGATGTTTGCCAACATTGGATGTCAGCGTTTGCTTTCATGAGTGTTCCCAAGCATATAAAAACAGATAATGGGCCAGCATATGTTTCTCGCACAGTCCAAACCTTCCTTGCTCTTTGGGGCAATGAGCACGTTACTGGTATCCCACATAATTCTTAGAAACAGGTAATTGGGAAGGACCATTCCTTCTTATGACGTAGGGGAAAGGATATGCTTGTGTCTGTACAGGAGCAGTGAACAAGGGGATCTCTGCACAATGGGTATGACCAGTGCTCCAAGCTGCCTTGCGTTCGTCGGACTGTTAACAAGCTGTGTGGCAGCTCCATGGACATCAGTCACGGAAAGAACAAACGTGTGGTTAACTATGGCTGGTGCCACGGGACAGGACACCACTTGTCTGTCTTTATCATCTGCAAATAAGCCTTTCAGAACATGCTTGGTCAACCTGCCAGATAGCAGTAGGACAGCAACTCTGTGTAAAACAACAGCAGCCACAAGTGCTGAGTGCTGAACTACAAGAGATGTAACTTTTGGGATCAGTAAAGATGGACTTCTGTCTATTTTTTTTTTTTTTTAACTAGTCAAGAGATAATGTTTCTAGAGCGGTAATGATTGTAATGCTTTAAGACCTATACGTTGCAACAATACAGCATGGTATAATCATATAGCCACTAACATATCAAAATCCAGACAGCATAAAAGACCTAAACGAAGTACACATAGCTTTGAATCTGATTGCCAAGATAATATAGAGTTTTGGAAACCAATCGAAATTATTGCTGCTTCAGTCTTTGCACCTTGTGTGGCAAGTGCCCAAGCGTTAGCTACATTAAATAAATTGGGTTGTTGGCTTTTTAAGCAAACAAATGCAACTGCATCGGCACTATCAATGCTGCTGAGTGATGCAGATTCTATACACTATGCTACTTTACAAAACAGAATCGCTGTCAGCCTGCAGAGCACATATTTGACAGGCCTTGTTGCATGTGCTGGCCACACATGCAGCAACGTCTGGTCAGGCCTTGTTGTGTGCGCTGGCCACGCATGCAGCAACGTCTGGTCAGTACTTTTTCACTGCATCTGCTGAGGGTATAAACAGAGGTGGCTCGGGGCGGAGGAGGGGGGACGGGCCTAGAGCACACTTTATTAACAACAGGGGATGCCCTGAAGGTGCTGTGCCCGCCTCCTTTCTCTGCTCTGACCCGGCTGATCATCATCCTCTTGCTTGGCGATGTCTTTGACGTAGTCGGGTTGATAAAAGAATAGATCAGTAATAGATTTTTTATTATTAGCACAAAGTCATAGTTGTCAGGATTTTGATGAGCTTTGCTGCATGAATCTGTCTGATTATTCGGAATCTATTCACAAAAGTATTCAAAACTTGCAAAAAGGAGTACAAAAACTGTAACAAAGTGATGATTTTGATATATTCTGAAATCTTTTTGGTGGATTGATATAAGCTTATTACAAATAGCTGTAGGATGCTTATTCATGCTCTTTATATATGTGTATTTTGATCTGTATTCCGTGTGTGTGTTGAAATATGAGCAGACTTTAATAGATAAAGCGTTGAAACAAGCCTCTTCTCATAAACAAAAAGGGGAGATGTGGGTATTTCTCAAGCCAGTACAGTGTCAGTGAAAGCAAAGTGACCTTGGGAGAGGGATACAGTCATGCTCGTTGGAAGAAAGCCATGGAATGAGAAGGGAAGCTTTAAGATACAAGACACTGTTAGCAGAATTTATGGCTTGTTTCAACAGAGGCTTGTAAAAAACTAGTCACTGGCCTTGTAAATAAGAAAGTTACTGGAGTTGTTATGTCTGTAATAGTAGAAGAATGCCGTAGTAGAAAATTACTAGAAGGTAGTGAAACTTAATTTTGCTTAGCAGTCATGAATATGTATAACGTGTGATCAGTAACTTTATTGGCTAAGCTTGTGTGTGGCGTAACTGGGTGGTTGCTATCCTTGGCTAAAATCGGAATTGTGATACTAGGCATCATACTAAGTATAATCATTAACATTTCCCGCTTGGTGGCCTGCCTACAAATGATACAGAGAATACTACATCAGGGCGTGCACGCCATACGACGTCAGTTCCGACTGCCCATCTCACAGGCTGGGGCTATAGTGGCAGCCTGTCCAGCATGCCAAGCAGCAAAGCCGAACCAGCCCTTCTACTACCAGGCATTAGCCCCGGGGGTGTGCTCTGAGCCAGGTATGGCAAGTGGATATCACAGAGTACGCGCCATTTGGCTATCTTAAGTACATTCACATTGCGGTCGACACTTGCTCCCAAGCTCTCTTCACGTGTCCGTTCACGAGGTCCATGATGCAGAAATCCATCCTGCACCGGAACCGGACTTTTGCCTGCCTAGGGGTACGTCGGGAGATAAAACCAGCAATGGGCCGAATTATCGATCACAGGCGTTTGGCCACTTCCTGTGGTTGTGGGGAGTCTGCCATGCGTTTGGCATTCCTCTGAACAGCACCGGGCAGGTGACTGTAGAATGCGCCCACGGAACCCTGAAAGCACAGCTAACACGCTTAAGAGAGGGGGGGGAGAGGGGTTCACCAGAGGTCTTAGTCGATAAAGCACTTGTGGTACTGAATCATACGTCCTTCACTGACCCCCAATCCGTTTCCCCTATCCAAAACCATTTTTCTTCACGTCAGCTGCTGTTTGGGGGCAAGGCACTCCCAAACGTCCAGCACCGCCTGCCAGAAAGCCCACATGGGGAAGGTCCCGCTGATCTGCTAACATGGGGATGAGGGCATGCTTGTATCTCCACAGGTGCGGGGACCCGATGGATCCCAGCTCGGTTGGTACAGCCATGGCTGGAGGATCAGCAGGGTGACCGAGTGGCGCGACGCTCTCCAGCTCACCCTAGTGGGATTGATCCTGATTGTGAGTGTTCCAATGCCAGTGATAATGACCAATTTCTGGGAGTGGTTCATGAACTGCGCCAACTGTACTCAGGTTTGCACAGCGCGTGGCCTGTTGGGCTCTTGGGAATGCCAACCGCACAGCCCTCGCCAGATCTGAACTGGCGACTGCTTTGGCAGCACACGACGAAGGACTGACAGAAATGAAGTTGGCAGTAGATGATGCCCTTGCGAGGCCTGGCATCGGTTGCAGCGACCTAGAGGGAGTCCTAGGTCTCCAGGGTTACTGCTGTTTGGACTTCGGCAAGAACGCCTCCTCGGCCTCGGAGAAGACACGTGCGCATGCTGCCCAGTCGGTGTTCAAGGTCAAAGCCCTAAAGGACTGGGAGTAGTTTCCAGACCTGCTCAGTCTACCTAGATGGCTAAGAAATATTGTGTCTATAGGTTTGACGATCCTAGCAGTTGCTTTGATAATGCTTTGTTTGTTATTGTTACGGTTCTTGCATGCTATGATTGAGGGGTCACTAGGCGACTATTCATGATCAGCTGTGTTATGGCAGCATCCGCCCCAGGGTACCAGCCATGAGACCAGGATGATTTAGCATAGAGGGGGGGAATAGAGGGGTAACGTACGCAGGAGGGGCAGTCCGCAGCCATTTGTGCGCTAGGCGTGGGTAAGTCCATAAGCACAGAGGGCAGGTGCTTCCTGTGCGTGGTGGGCATGGATAGGTGCAGGGGGCAGGTGCGTTCGCGTGCGTAGCAGGTGTTTAACCCTGTGTTGCGCAGCATTAAATTGAAGGCTTAGCTTGACGGTATCTGTGTGATGCTCTGCATTCCCCAGAGCGGGGCTCTGGTGCGTGCGGGGTAGGTTAGATGGCAAGAGCCTGCACTCAGCATTTCAAGGTACCTTGGCTTTCACCTTTTGGGAGTCAGACAGGAGTTCAGGAACACTCTGGAGCAGGGGAGTGGGACAGACTGTGGAAACAGCACTGTAAGCTTCTGTACCATCTTATTGGACGTAGCAGGGCAGCAAAGTGAGTTTTGCATGTGAAAATTATATTCCTTGCCCCCCCGGTTAATTATCAATGATGCTGCTGAAGCAATGCTAAAGCAATTATTCTGTTAAATAAGTAGTTCAAGCATCCTGCACAGGGCCACCATTTAGGCAGGTTTTACAACAGTTTTCCATAGAAACATCATTCAGAAGCCTTCAGCCCCGAAGGTGACACGCAACCAGCACAGCTACTACAATCAAGATTTTTTCCTTAAAGAGATTCAAGCCTCTCATTACAGCCAAAAATTCTAACAAGGTGAAATTTGGGACTAAACAGAAAGAAAATGGTGATCCTCTTCTCACATGGAGGTAGGTTTATTTGCAAATTCTGGTCTTTGCTGCAAGTGATGAACTTCCCCACTAAGTCCAAGTTGTCTGCTGTGGCTTAGTGGCAGAGATCAGATCAAGAATAATCCTTGTACCTCCTTTTTCTAACAGCTAAAAACTTTTTATTCTAAAGGGCTGTGGCAACGAGTTGTTTCATCACCAATTTATGTTGACAAATATAACTGAAGTATAGATACATACTCTTTTCCTGCTCAAAAGCCACATTAAGAAAGTAACCAAGCAGCTCTCTAAACCACTGGTTTTCACACTGGTACACAGAAAGCCTCCCCAGGTTTGTGGATTGCCTACCTGGAGCCCCTAGATTAAGCCAGAAAAGCTAGCCAGTTTTCAAGCAGCACACACTGCCTTAAAAAGGTCTGTGCCCAATCAGACAGCTTAAGGGGTCCACAAATTTATGTTAAAAAGAAAAAATCTTGCTTTAAACTAAATGCCAGGAATCTGTGTTACCACGAAACAGTGGAATATTGGCTATGAAGTTAACTGCATGCAGGAGTCCACAGTTGCTGCTGATCTAGGAATAATCATTAAAATCGACACACAGCTAAGAATAGTTCAAGAAGTAAAGCAATATTAAGAGTAATGAGCAACAGCTACTCAGGGACAAACAAAAGGCTCATCAAACCCAGCATCCCCTGATTGAGAAACCTGCACAGAAGAAGAGGCAAATGCACAGCAGGGCTTCCTTAGGACACACATTCAAACAAGGTGACCCAAAGCAGGAGTCTGGTGTAAAGAAGGTGGACTAAAAAAGTAACACAAAAAAAAACCCCAAAGTATCATTCACTTGGTTTATTTTGTACATCAGCTTTATAAATCACTCCCATTAGGAGAAGATCTGCTGTGAAAGTGATCAGAGGAGGAGCTGGTCAGCTGGTCAGAGGAGGACAGGCTGGTCAGTGAAGTTAAATTTGTTCACAGCCAAGCAGTCACAACTGTTCATGGGAGAGAGGGGGACACCACAACCTGTTGCAGAATCTGTATTAGGCATTGCAAGTTCACCTCAAAGCAAGGTCTCAGTGGACGGAAGACTCCAGAACAGTTTATCCAGCAATAAATTTCCTACAATAAACACAAAGCAGTCATTAGGCAGTGCTTTCTGCAAAGTGCTACAGCAGCCAACACTATAGACAGATTTCAAAAGCCTCCACACACAAAGTGTCTGTTACAGAAACAGATAGAGACACAGCAGAATGCAGGCAGGCCTACAGTCTCTTCAGAAGGCATCACAGGCCACCACAGAAACATCCTCTCTATTCCTGTAGAGGAACATGCTCTTTCCAGATGATTTACGCACAATGACACACCAAAGCTCTTGCTTCAAAACAGAGATATGCATATGCTCTGTTCTCAGAAATGTATCCACGTTCCTACTACTGCTAAGACAATTTTTAAGTAAAGAAAGCCCTTACTAGGCAATTCAATTGCCTCTACATGACTTGAGAGCTTTTCCACTAACTTGTCCCAAAACATCTACAGTCACTTGAGATGCTACAAGCGCAGCTGATGTTCATGAAAAGTTTCTCCCACTCTTTGGTTACACCAAGGATCTGCGAGATACATATTTTGAAATCAGGGAAGACACAGTAAATTGTTTAAACTGCAAGAAGTATCTTTGGACTTACTGATGATTTTCTCTGTGCCTTCCAGACTCACTGATTTCACTAAAAAATACTGTGTAGCTTGAAGGCTTTCATTTAGAAAGCTGTTATTCTGTCTGGAAGAAACAAAGTATTGAGATGTGCATAGTTTCCTTTGGGCCTTTTTCATCAGCATCCTTTAATGCAAGGCAAAAATCTTCCTAACTCCCTTCTATCTGCGGCAAGGAATAAAAACGTTCTACACCTGCCTACTATACAAATATGCATGTAGATGCCTAACAAAAGGTATCGTCTAATTGCTGCTGTAGCTTTGTGGATAGTCAGTCTGATAGAAGATTCAGAACAGCATATATTGTATGCAACTAAAGAAGAAAAAAAAAAAAAAAATCAGAAAATCAATTTCCTAATGAATTTGCGATATACAGTAACCAGCTCTGAACACTCGACTAACTTTTAATAACAGTTACGAGGAACAGAAAGGAGTCTGAATTTGCCTAGCAACAAAACTAGTCATGACCTTGAAGCCATTCTACTTAGAATTAGAAGTAAACAGATCTGCCAAAAGGTTCAAATTACTTGATTTGATTTCTCAAGAAACACATTACATTGTGAAAAATCCACTCTTTGCAAAATAATCACTTGAAAAATGTATTCTTATTAATATTTCATCCTTCTTGCACTCTGTGAAGCGCTGTAATTAACAAAAAAAAAAAAAAAAAAACCAAAAACAAAAACCCAACCCTGAACATCCAACTGAGCAGTTCTGGTTTGGACCAACAATAATATTGTGCGCTGCACAAACAGGATATATCAACCATTACGTCAACACAACACTGCTACTTAAGGTAAGAGATGGACAAACAAAACTTACCATTAGAGGGAAGCTTACTCTTCAGTTTTAAACTTGCCACGGACATAGGGAACATACTGAAGGACCAGCTTCCAGTCTGTGAACCATATTAAGCCAGTACCGCCTACAGCACCCCACGTAACAAGGGTGGGAATCCTGAAGAAGTGACACACACACGTGCAGGTAAACAACATTAATTCACCACTGTGAAAGGTGTGGCAAACACTCATAGCTAAGCTACCTGGGAAAGTTACTTCACTCAAGAAAAGAGCTTGGCAGAAATCTTGAAAGAACCTCACCTACACAGAAAAGTATTAGTCTCCATGGCAGTCAAGATATTTTATAAGAAAGGTTTGATATACTTTCATTTAAAAGGACATTACCAAGGTAAGACAAGATACACTTATTTGTTTAACTATTCTACTGCTACAGCTCGCATCCCCTTTATCGTGGCCTACAGGCTACTTCATGACCTCGTGCAACCCTGCAAAGCAGCCCCCGCTGGCACTGCGGCAAACATTTATAACTCTGAAATACTTTGGAGATATATTTATAGCGCCGAAACATTGCGAAGACAGCTAGAGCGACCGGGAGGCCAAACCACCGCCAGCCATGCACCTCCCCCTCCCACCCCCGGCCAAATTCGCCCCTCAGGTCCTCACACCCAGCTCCAGCGTGGCTCCGCACTCGTGCGGCCGGCCCCAGCGGGGCCAGCCGACCTCAGACGGAAACAGAGCCGCGGAACGCAGCGGAGGGCAACGGAAAGGGCCTGGGGAACCCTGCACGCTCCTCAGGTGCGTGGTGCGGGCCGCGGCCGGTCCCGAGGTCCACGCTGAGGGGCACTGGAGCAGGCCGCGCACCCTGCACCCACGACCCCGGGAGCGGCGGCACCCAGGGCCCCGCTGTGAAAGAGCCCCGGGCTACACAAGCAGCCCGGGTCCGGACCTCACCAGTTCTGGAAGAGCTGGATGTAACGCGGCCCCACCAGCTTGCTCAGCATCCCGCCGCCAAAGTCACCCCAACTGCGCATGCGCGACCGCGCCGGGCACCCGAGGTCCCCGCGGGCGCATCGGGCGGGGCTGCCCGTGGCGCTGCCTGAGTCAAGCGGCGTTGTCATGGTAACAGTCACCCCTTCGGTCGTCGTCCATGGCGCCGTGGTGCTGTGCCTGCCACAAACCCGTGTCTGGAGAGAGGACACGAGCCCCGAGGGGATGGGCCTGTCCTCGCAGTGAGCTGGGGCAGCTTCTCATCCTCAGGAACGTGGTCCCTTTCCAGAGCTGTTTCCCCAGTGCTCGCCAGTGCCTCTGCAAACCCCGCTCCGTCGCTGCCACTCAGCCTCTCCCAAGAGGAGAGGGAGTTTCAAGCCAAATTTTTTCAGCAGAGGGTCCTAAACACACCAACAATTCCATAACGTTCCCCAGGCTCTGCTCCAAGCCAGCTCAGCCCCTTGTGAACCTGCAGAAAGTCCTGGGGGACACTGGAGCCTGGCGTGCTCGTCTGCCCAGACCAGCTGGACTGCCAAAGCTGCAGGGCTGCAAACACTTCCTGTGCTCCCCTGCGGAAGCCTACAGCCGTCTTTCCGCACACCCTGCGCTCGCTGAGGTGTAGAGCGAAGGCTGTTGCAAAAAATCCAGCTCCTGTTTTTTTCTGACCAAGACACAGAACTATTTTATCAATCCTTTGCGTGACTGACTCACCACCACATTTCATACTGACGGTTCAAGAGTTTCTCCGCCTAGATGCCAGCAAGACAACGTGGGTTACTGAACCTTGCAGACTTTTGTGTTCATTTCTGTTCCCCTGCTGCCCACACACCAGCTGATGCACGACAAAGTAGACGGGAGCTTTGTGGTATCCATTCCTGCAGGAAACCAGTGCCTTTGCCACAGCCACCGCGTTACCAAAAGTATGGCGGGGCAAGCGAGCCTGGTGAGCAGGCTCCACGCAGGTTTTGCTTTTTCAGTCTGTTTAGCAATGTGGAGTCACGCACATGCAGGAGAGTTTCACTTTACATTGAAAGTTTCCTAGGTTAAAAAAAAAAAAAAGAAAATATTAATAACAAAGGCAAACCAACTCAAACCTCAAAAGGCAATGGAAAACAGCTCACAGTTTATCTTCGGATAAGCCTTAGGGTTTTGAAGGCAGTTTGGTGGGCGGTGGTGTATCCTACTGCTTTACCCCAGTGAAGGCAGACAGGGAAAAACCCAGTAATACTACCAATTTCCTGGTTAAAACAAAACAACGTCAATATTAGCAACTCATCCTTTCAATATATTTTGCTGTCATCTTCACTTCAACCACTGTGCAAAGGGATTTGCGGTCTGCTCTGGACACCATGCTGCAATGCCATGCTTGCTTCTTCCCTGCAGAAACTCCTTTTAGCTGTTGGGAGAATGTTCTCACCACAGCAGGGACAGCTACACCTCCAAAGCATGACTCTTGAAGGTGAGCTGCTACCGAAGGTGAGGGTCACTTTCTTCTCTTGATGACTTCTCTGGCACTGGTGTCATTTTTGATTCTGAAGCAGAAAAGAAAGGGCAGTGAGCTTGGTTGTCCACAGCTGCTTTAAGGACACCACGTTAAAGCACAAAGCTGTGTTCAACCATGAGGCCAGCAGGTCGAGGGAGGTGATTCTGCCCCTCTCCTCTGCTCTGGTGAGACCCCACCTGAAGTCCAGTTCTGGAGCCCCCAACGTCAGAAGGACATGGACCAGTTGGAGGGGGTCCAGAGGAGGCCACGCAGATGCTGAGAGGGCTGGAGCAGCTCTGCTGTGAGGCCAGGCTGTTCAGCCTGGAGAAGAGGAGGCTCCAGAGAGACTTTAGAGTGGTCTTCCAGTACCTCAGGGGGGCTGCAGGAAAGATGGGGAGAGACTGTTCATCAGGGCCTGGTGTGACAGGACGAGGAGTGATGGTTTTAAAATAGAGGGATGTAGATTCAGATTAATATTAGGAAATTTTTTTTTTACACTGAGGGTGGTGGAACACTGGAACAGGTTGCCCAGAGAGGTTGCCTGGAAACATTTAAGGCCAGGTTGGATGGGGCTCTGAGCAACCTGATCTGGTTGGAGATGTCCCTGCTCCTTGTAGGAGGGTTGCTCTAGATGACCTTTGAAGGTCCCTTCCAAGCCAAACCATTCTATGATTCTATGAGAACAAGCTATGTGCATCTCTCGGGCCACCAGATGTGGGGATGTCTCTGTTGATGCCTTGCATCAAGAAAAATCCCTCCCTGTCTAAAGCAGTGAGGTGGGGTGTTTTGCTCCGAGAGAGCAGACAGTTTGTCCTTGCTTTGAGGACAGTTCATGGTCATGTCTGACAGTGCCACCATGACGTGGCATTTGCCCACAGGATCTGATAGTCCCAGCCCACCTCTTGACTCATCTCCAGGGAGAAAATGCTCCTGAGTGTTCACCCAGGAACCTGCAGTTCTGCATTGGTTGGTGGCCACTGCTTGGCTCTTGGGCAAACCATTTCTTTTCAGCCACTCAGTAGCAACTCCCATGTGTTGCTCCTTGCTTCTGCCCCCACCTGATCTCCTAGCCCAAGCCTGCTCTGGCCCCAGCGCTTGCCAGCTTTACCTTCAGCTTTGTGCATCTCCAAGCATCCATCTTCCAAGCTGCAGCCTGGCTCCCAAGCACACATTTCTCCCTTGTCTGAATCTGGTACAAGCTCAGTTTCTTGGTCTTCCACCCTTCCTTGTCCTGATAGGGGTGGATGGTTTCCCTTCTGACTCGGAGAATGTCCCTCACCCTCTGGCCTGCCAGCTCACATCTCAAATTTTGCAATAATGAAGGTTTTTGGTGTCTTTAAACAGTTTGGCTTTTCTGGGCCTGCCCTGGCTTTGAACCAGCTTCAAGGGAGAAGAGCAAATAGGCCCAGCACAGGCTCTGGCCACACGGCAGCCCAGCCCTCAAGGCTGACTAGCTCTTCAACATGACAGCACGTGGTAAACAAGCCCTGTGAGGAGGGGGTGAAGACAGAGAGGATGAGGCAAGGGACATCAGTCCAGACAAGGAGACATGGAATTAAAAGGACTATAGTTCGATGCACTTGGTGCAGCTCGGGAAGAGCAGCCCATTACCTACTGCTGAGAGAAGGGCAGCCGGAGCTCATTGAGATTTAATGAACTACTGGAAGAGCCACTGCTCATTTTATTTGGACTGTTTTTCCTGCTTTGCCCCTACATGGACAAGCCATGAGCTGGAGCAACAGAACAGAAACACAGGCAGCAAACCAGAGAAAGTGGGGCTGCTTTCAGGCACCATCCCCTTTTTGGAACAGGGGTCTTGGGGAGGGTCTGCAAGGGCTCAGTGCTCCTGGATGCAGCTGCTGCCAGCTCTGTTTCCACCAAAAGGTAGTTGCTAATGGGCCGAGCAAGCTGCTGATGGAGGATTAACCCAACTGCTGAAACCACAAGGGTTGAAGCTATGACAATTTGGGGAATTACCTGCTGATCGGAGTGGCAACACATCGGGGACCTGCCCAGGAAAGCCGGGAGGGCAGGGAGAGCCTGGCTGGGCAGTGCAGCAGTGGGTTTGAGGATGCTGGGGCTGGGCCCTTGGCAGAAGGTGATGCAGGGAGATCCCATGATTCAGCCTGGCCAGGACATAGCCTCACCCCTCACTTTAGAGGAGTGAGAACCTACGAGGCTGGGCTGTCTCTTAGTACTGGCTTCAGCTCATTCTTGCAGGGTGTAAGCCTTCTTAAACACTGCCACATTGCCTCCCCCATTACCAGTCTATGCCTGGGCTCCTGGTATGGGCTGGGTGCATTTGACCTGATTTTCAAATTGCAGCCTGCCAGTACCACTCTCACTGGGTGCTCCCCAGTGCAGAGCAAAGGCAACAGCCGTGCTGCGGCATCCCCTCGTTCCAGCCAGGGGCTGCATTCCCAACGCAAATCTTTCCAGCAATAAAAATGAAGATCAGATCCCATGGTGATGGGCAGCACTGGAAACCTTCACCGGAGGCTGCGAGTGCGTGAGCTCAGGCTGTGCCACAGCACCAATTCGGGTGGGTTGGACCTGTGCCCAGAGCACAGGAACAGAGAGCAGGTGGATAGTGTCTGAAAACCTGTCTTGTCTTTTCTTTCTTTTTTTTTTTTCTTTTTTTTTCTTTTTTTAGTACAAGCTAAAACCTTTATTACAACTTTTCATTCATAGGTATACAACATTAGAAAAACAGATATGGGGAAAAAATGTAATAGTTATAAAATGTCACATTTATTGCTACATTACTGTTATATACAGGACAGTTCTCAAAATCGACTTTAAAAAAGTTAGGATTATTTAAAAATTCCAAATAATCCAGCCAGCTGTTTTGACACTTGTATAAAATTATTTTAAAAAATGAAAACAATTCATATCTTGAGGCACTCAGAAACACAATTTTATCCCCCAATTGTGATTCATTTCAAAGAACAATGCATTTCCCCACCCTCAAATACTTTTTCTTTTTTTTTTTTTTCTGGGTTAGGCATATATATATATTTACTATATATATAGTTCAAAACTATAATGTGTATCTGATTTAAGAACAAGGATTTCAGCCACTTAAGTACATCTGGATTTACAGGTAGGCAGCATAAACATCAAAAGCAAGGACCATTTTTTTAAAGGCCAAAAGCAACCCAAAACTTTATATGGAGTTAAGAATAAACAACTTCCGCAGGCATTTCCCATCTGCTCTCCCACCCCACCCCCAGCCTCATCCTACAAAAATATATAGAAAGAGCAACCCAGTAACACTTCATTTCCCCAACAAGCAGGAGCCCTCCCTAGAAAATGGGTAGTTTCCTGCAGACCATGAGGTCCAACCACGTGGTTGGGGTTATCCCTGCTCTGCTTCACCAGGTGGCTCTTTCTCCTCTCTCCTCTCCCAGCACATGAACCACCGCTGGCAGAGGGTGCACAGCTTCCCACGGCTCCTTTCCCTTTCGAGAGAGGCCCCATGTTACAAGGTTTGCTCAAAAGCTGGTGGGTTTCAGGTGATTTGGGAAGACGTGGCACCAGGTAGGAGCTGCCCGGGGAGCTCTGCCCCCAGGACACACCCAGGGATGCAGGGCACAGGACTGCTCTTCGGCAAAAGGCCTCAGTACGCAGCACACCCCATTTTGAAGCACAAACCCCTTTGCTCTCCTGTACTGCTGCCCGCAGCTGCAGGGTGCCAAGATGTAACAGTGCACGAGTTTGTAAGACCTGAGGAGCAAGAAGCGTACAAAAGCAGAGAAATGGAAATACCAGTGTGGAGACCCATGGCAGGGCTGTCTCTTGCCCCCTGAGGGTGGGATGCAAGATGGACAAAGAGGTTTTGGCAGGATGCCTGCAGCCTGCACCGCCCTCCTAACCAGAGACCTCCTCCAAGCTCAGCTCGCGCAGGAGTCCCGCAGGCAAAGGCACTGCAGCTGCCAGCTCTCCAGAAGGGGTGAATTGCCCTGAAGATCAAACCCCTGCACCGGGTCCCCCCACACCTGCCCCAAGAGCAGCGGGACGGGGAGAGGCAGCTGCGCCATGGGACTGACCTACAGCATCCACCTCCCAAATCCTTCCACCTCCGCCCCAGCTGGTGGCATGGTTCTGCCCCACTGCGAAGAAACCCAGAGTGGCTGCACATGAAGGGAAACAGCTTGGAGGTGCTGGCTGTAGAGACTGGGGAGCGCAGGAGGAAGGAAACACACCTTCAGGCTTGAGGCAGTCAAAGAAAGACCAGTTAAGCCAAGCCTGAGGCTCAGGCATTAACACAGCAGTCCATAGAGCTGGGCAGCAACGAGGTGGGTCACAGCTTCTCCATTCAGGGGTACTGGAAGAGATGGTGTGAGATGAAGGATGCTGGCAGTCAGCTGCCAAGCATTGAGCAGAAGGCACAAGAGGGTGAAGAGTGTATGGAGGAGCCCAAGGACCAGGCCTTGACCCCTCAAATTCAGCGCTCAGCTCCAGCAGCAAGTATTGGAAGGGGGATTCCTGTGGTTTCACCCCTTGTCTACCCCCTACCAGCTCCAGGGCACAGCGCTTGAAATGCTTTTGGAGCTGCTAGAAATGAACCTGGACCCTGAGAGCAGCAGGGAGCAGGAACTCAGCAGTCATGGACAAGAGCAGAGAGAATGGGCTAAGCTGGGATCCAGAGAGCCCTAGGGGAGAGGAGAGGCAGTTGCATAGGATTTAACAGGGTAAAGACCTTGTACCAAAGCTTGTGGTAATGGCAAACAGGTCTTGCTATTGCTGGTGTTGAGCAGGAATGGGGGAATCCAGTGGCCACAGCTTGCTCCAGGTTAGCCAGCACTGCACCTCGGGGGCTGATGGCTGGTCCTGGTCCAACTCCAGTACTGGCTTTGCTTCCTTCATCTCCCCATTCTCAGGTCTTTTGTAAATCCAGGGGCTCACTGAAACTGGAGCTGGCCCAGAGTCACCAGCATGGCACAGAGCAGAGACCACAGGCTCCACTGGCGCCAAGGCTGACAGCCTCCCCATGGGAGCAAAGCTCAAGGATGCAGGGGATGGGGGTTTCCAAAGCCTCCTGTTCTCAAGGCCCCTGCCACCTGCTGAGAGGGAGGATGCACTGAATGGCCCAGCAATGGGCCAGGCCCAAAGGCTTCAGCAGGTACATGCGTGAGACACGAAGGACCTTTGAGAGCAGCTTCTGCACTGAACCCGAAATTGCAGACTCCTGGGGAAATCCCAGCCCGATTCTGTCTTTCCTGTTCAATTGCTGCTGGGCAGCGAGTACAAAACCTCTAGTAAACTGGCTTGTCACTGACACACGGGCTAGGGGGAAAAGCCATTCACTGAAGTGACAGCTGGGGAGGTTTCACATCGCACTTCTGCATTTCTCTACTGGGGAGGGCAAAAACCCCAACTGCAAAGCAGCCAGACCCCTGACCCCAGAGTGATGGCACACAGGGAAGGGGCAGCAAGTTCACCCCACAGTGTGGGGCTGGCATGGACCTGCTCCTGACAGCCACACGTGGGACCCTGGGGTGCCAAGCTAACTCGACTGCCCTGATTCCTGCAAACCATCTCCCCAGACACTGCTGCACCCCTTGCTTCCAGGCTGGAGCTCAGTGCAGACAGGAGGGGCACAGACTGGGATCCAGATGTCCCTCCCATCACCACACCTCTGTAGGATACCAGCGCAAGCTGTAAAAGCAGGGGAGCAGGGAGCCCGAGGAAACGTTGGCAAAGAGCTGGAGCTGAACTCAAGCCAGGCAGTTGCTTGGCTGTGACTAGATCTGACTGGAGGGTTACAGGCAGGGGAGTACTGCCAAACCAGGGGTGAGGTGGAATTTTGCTCCCTGGGGTGTGCTGGCAGTGGCTGCGGGGTTGCGAGCAGGAGCAGGCAGACTGCCACCACCTCCCATCAATGCCGAGCTCTGTTGGTAGGAGACCATAAAGGTGCAGTCTCAGGGAGGCTGCAGCTGTTTTGCTCTGGGGCAAAAACAGGTGAAGAGGGAGAAAAACCAAAAATCTGCAACTTTTACTGTTAATAAACTGGATTCCAGACACTCCCCAGCACCTGGTGGCATGCACAACTCTCAGTCGGGATGTGGAGGGAAGCAGGGGGCTGCTTGAGGGGGAGGAAAGAGGAGGTCACTTGGACTAGGGACCCAAGGACTGCACCCCAGTGACTGGTCCTGTCACATGACAAGCATCCCATGGTAGCTGTGCGCCTGGAACCCCAGTTCTGCTGTTTGACCATGATGCAGCTCAGCTACTGCAGCCTGGGAAAAGAGAAACTAGAAAATGCAGAGGGGAAGGCAGCCTCTCCGCTGATTCCCTGACAAAGGAAGCTTTGCGGGAGCTCTGTGACCCCCAACACTGAGGGGCACACAGCCCAGGAGAACCCATGCAGGCAAAGCTGAGAGAGGAAGCAGAAGACTAAATGCCATCCTGCAGCATGTCACCCGTCCATGACATCTCTCTGTGCAGGACCACCGGCATGAGGGGCATGTAGACAGGCAGAGAAGTAAGTCTGGGGAGGAAAGTAAGATCACACAGTTGAATGCCAACAGAGCCGTGGGCTAGGGAAGGTGCAGACCATGGCCCTCTCTGACCAGGACACCTAAAGGCGAGAGTTTAATTGCAACAGGCTGGTATTTCAGGGATGGCCTGGTGGTATTTTGGGGACAGCACCTGACAGCGCTTATTTTTAGAAAAGCTACTTTCCCTGGCAGATTACAGTCATTGCATTCACACTGAGCCAAACACACTGGGAAGCCAAAGTAATTTTTCCTTGCACTCCACAATTGCCCTAAGCACTGAGACAGCTGAGACAGCACTGAGGCTGCGCTGGGCTGGCCTGAGCAGCAAGCATGATGGCACACAAAGCACACAAAGCACCCTGTGCCATCGAGGCAGCTCCCAGGCACTGCGCTACCAGCCCTCAACATTACACTTTCCTGCTGGAGGAACCAAGATCTCCAGACCCTGGCACTGGGGGTTTATGCTCAAGGACCTTCTTCCAAGCCTTGACAAGGAAATTGGTACTGCTGTCAAGAAAATAGCATCTAAACCACTTAAATGCAAATGAAAAGCCCCATCTCTGTTGCAATGCCTGGTGGTTTGGGGGTGATGGGAAAGGCTCTGCCTCATCAGCAGTTTCCCCTGGCCTACAGAGCATCAGTCAGGACTCAGAAGGGATGAAGGAGTTCAACAAATCTTTTAACAAATCATAAATCTTCTCAAATTTCCACTTCTGTTGAGTTTCTGGATTTTTCTTGACTACAATCTCTTTTCTTTAAATCCAGTTGTACATGACTGCCACTTCAAATTCTTGTTGCAAAATCAAAGAGTTGGGGAAGCACTTTTTTTTTTTTTTTTTTTTGTATGGTTTCAAGGTTGCTAGGGCTGGGACATTGCTGCATCCCTGCTTGGTCCTGGGGCAGAAGCACTGAGCCAGCAGAAAACCCTGAGCAGCCCCAACCTTGTTAGCCCTAGCGCTGACAGGGCAGAAATGCTCGTGGAATAAAGCAACCTCTTACAGGCTGCAGAAAGCAGCCGATGCATCCCCAAGTCCTACCCCAGAGCATGAATAGGGCTTGTTTTAGCATCCGGAACTGGCTGGCGGGATACACAGGGCCACTGCCCCATCCTTGCCTGTTTTACCATCCTCAAACTGAACTTGCTCCAGCATCTGAAGCACAACGCAACCCAACATGATGCTTCAGGAAGACATGGCTTTTGCTGCCAGGGAGCTGCTCCCGCAGGGACAAAGCTGTCACACATGGAGGAAAATCTCATCCATCTCATGCTGCCTGGTACTTAAGCAGGCAGAAGGACCCTAGGGAGGGAGGAGTGTCATAACCCGTGAGCTAATTAGGCTGAAACATGTCTGTTCACACAGGTGAGAAGAATGCATGTTCCTGGGCTGCAGGAACCACAGCCACTGGCCTTTCCTGAGGACAAAGCTGCAGGCTGCTGTGGTCTCAGATCTCACCACACAGAAGCAATAGTGGGAGCAGTGGGCTGTGAGTAGGAAAGCCGGGGCACCCAAAAGCCTCAGAGCTATGGCTGGACCTTGCAGAGCCCAAGGGCAGCTGGGAGAGATGGTCCCATACTGCTCTGGCACTTGTAAGTAGCTCCTCTCTGAGATGCTAGAGGGGCTGAACCCGCAGTACCCAGGTGTAGGTTGGAGATGAGCAATGTCCTGAGCATTTCCAGCAGGAAATTTTTTCTTCCAGCTCTTTGCTGGAGCACAAAGCATAGCCATGAGCACAAGAGGAGCACCAGGACATTATGCCAAAGCCTAGGGTTGTTAGGAAGTTCCACAGGACCTGATTTTGTTCACCAGCACTTCCTTCTCCTGTGCCAAAGCAATACAGCTTTCCCAGGAGCACAGGCCAGAGAAGCAGAGAGGAGAGATGGACCCTGCTGCCAGCGGTCCTACTGTAATTGCTGTCCCCATGTGCCCCCTAGACCAGCACCCATGTCCCATGACCTATCCTGCCTAATTGGGCTCTGCCAGGCAGATGTGGGCAGCAGTGGGCCCCAGTCCGAGAGCATTATAGACACTGCTGAGATGGGATTTAACATCCCCCTGAGGAGCTGACCCCGTCTGCCTGCAGAGCTGGGAAGAACCGGACACAAAATGTTTCAGAAAGAAAAGGAGAGGGAAGAAACAAGAATAAATTCCCGCTGGGGAATGGGGAATAGTTAGCTATTCCATTGCTAACTTCACAACAGCTGCTCCAGCTCAGCACACCACTGAGCACCTCTTCATTTGCTCCTGCACCTCTGAGGCACCCTGCCATGCAGTGGGGCTGCCACATCCTCCCACTGAGCACACTGGAGCAGTCTGGAGTGACACTGGGAAGCCCTTGGAGCAAAGGGATCATTGGCCCAGCTTGGCTGCTGGAACACCTGGTGCAGGATGGGCGCTCGCTGCTCCTTTCCTTTCCAGCATGGAGAGATGAGCCCATGTGCAGGTGACAGCGGCCACCCTGCACCCCCCCATGGCAAGCTGGGTGGCACACTGAGCTGAGTTTGCCTCCAAGGATGCTTTAAAGAAACGATGCTTTAAAGAAATGAAGCCAGTGAAGCTGAGGTGTGCAACTACACCTCTCGCCAAGCCTGCAGCATTTTGCACTTTTGATGATGGTGGCTCTGGTGTGGGGAGAAGCTGTGCAGAGACAGGGATCCTGCTGCCAGTCGCAGCTTGCTGAGGGCTAGAGGAAGCACACATGCTGGGTAGCTGCTCCCCTTCCTGCCACACTTTGTGCTCCGCTGCCTGCCGCCAGCGGGTCCGTCTGCTGCCAGGTCGCCAAACACGGAGTCCCACTGCTGCCTCTTCCCAGTTCTCCAGCTTTGTTTAGTTCATCTTTGTTCAGTGCTGCCCCTGGAAGCGCCTCTAACAGCAGGTGTTTGCTCAGACACGTGGACAAGAGACGCTTTCCTGCACCCTGGGCTTTCCTCTTACATCTGTGTCGTTTCTTTGCTTACTTTGAAATCGCCCCAGTCCCTCAGTTCTCTTCCACCCCTCACGGCCTGCTCTCTCCCGACAGCTTGTCTTCCCCATCACAATGCTCCAGGACAGCTGCA
This sequence comes from Tetrax tetrax, assembly GCA_009806455.1. Classification (NCBI taxonomy): domain Eukaryota; kingdom Metazoa; phylum Chordata; class Aves; order Otidiformes; family Otididae; genus Tetrax; species Tetrax tetrax. Next base: position 49,256 of record WHYT01012387.1, on the reverse strand, counting down.
GGGCATCTCTCCCAGGCAGGACCACAGCCTCTGGGATCCTCCAGGAGTAAAGCAAATCTTGCAGAGACCCTTGATGGAACTCGGTCACCTCCCAAGAGCAGGAGCACTGCTGAGGGATCCTGCTGCAACTTGCTTTGCTGTTTAACTTCCTTTTCCCAATTCAGAAGTGGGCAAAGCAAAGAAATGGTGAATTCAGCTCGAGTTTTTTTTTTTTTTTTT
>WHYT01012387.1:0-37530 GCA_009806455.1 Tetrax tetrax | reverse complement strand
AGGAGAGGGGGGGGGGGGGGGGGGGGGGGGGGGGGGGGAAGACATCAACAGCCTTGGGAACCTAAGGCCACAGGGGACAGAGATAGTGCGAGGCACCACAGCACATGTCACAGGAGATAGACAGACAGACAGCCCCGTGCCGATCAGATACGTAAAATATCACCACTCCGGGACCCTCACTGACCTCTAACTTGTTGCTCCAGGTTCAGTATGACTGATACGGCCTGGTGTAGGATTAGCAGTTTGGTCTGCGGTTTTTCGCTGTTTAGGTGGAGTTGGCACATGCGTCCGAGCTCTTTAAAGGCCTCGTTGATGTCACGGACCCGCAGGCGCTCACGGGCATTATTGGCGACCCTCCTTTCTCTCTCTCTCTCGGCTTTTTGCTCTGGGGGAAGAAGATCGTCCTCCTCATCCTCATCTTGACTAATGATTTAAAATAAGAACGAGACAGGGACATTCCTCGCATGCACTCTCAGCACTGGTCAACTCACAGAAAAAAAAACACATGTGGAGGCACCGAGACACCAAGCCCCGTGCGTGGCCCCATATGTTGCATATCTTGGGGTGCTGCAACCCATGTGCCCCCACCGGGACGTGCCGTGCTTAGACACGGGGACGTACAGTGACTTTGGAGAGAAGCAATTAAGGCTCTTCTTCTGCTTCTTTTTTTTTGTTTGTTTTGTTAATTAACAATAAAGAACTCACAACAATGCAATTAAGGCCTGAGCTTGTTGTCAGGAGGTTGCAGGGTGGCCTGGAGATGATGTAGGGGGCAATACCCGTGTCCCAAGCTGGCATTTTTGGATGATGCAGCCCTCTGCCTTCAGAGCAGGAGGTGGCTGCAGTCTGGCAGGAGTAGGGCTGGCGCTGCCCCTCTGGGCAGCATCACCCTGGTGAGGTCTCCGAGCCGATGGCAAGACTGCAGACAAGCCAGCATGCTGGAAGGACTCTACCTGATCCGCTGCCACATATCTGGCTGGACGTGTCAGAGGATACAGGAGCTTGAAGCAGACAGCAGAGATGACCTGAAGTAGGGAGGAGGTCGAAACCTTCCCTGCCCCTGGTTGAGGGGAGCTGAGTGCTCAGTCCTTTCTGTGTATGGCCAAAAGCAACGCCCTGAGCAACAACACAGGCGGCTGCAGCTCGTGTGGACAAGGCGCGAGTCCTCTCCTTTATGAGCATGAGGAAGCCCTGTGACCATGGGGACAGGAGCCAACAGGAGAGGTGGCAGGGACCTCTCCCTGGCTTGGCCCAAAGCAGCCGGCTGTGGTAAAGTAGTGGGAGCCCAGGCTGTGCTGCCTCTGTGTGAGGACACACAAGGCTCCTGCAGTGGGCAGGGGCTGGTGCGTCTGCGCTGCAGGATGACCCTGGGCTGAGCCGAGTGCCTGGTGGGTCACTGCAGCTGTACTCCAGCCCAAACGTCCCCAGCCTGGTAACAATAAGCAAAGGGAGAGACATGTTCAAAGAGCACCTTGTTCTGTTCCGGGAGGGTTTCAGCTCCTTCTTCTCCTCTTCTGAGTTATCTGCCACCGACGTGTTCTCTTCGTCCTCCTTCTCTTCCCTCTTTATTTCGCTGGTTCCCGAGGAGACATTGCTTCGCCCCAGCCCCCCTGACAAGCCTGCTGAGGAAGCAGAGCCACACATGGAGATTGGAGGGGCCTGACCCACACAGAGGTCTGGGGAGTCCCCAGGCCCTGCTCCTGCAGCACTGCATTGCCAACGTGTGGCATCCCAGACTCATCCTGCATCGCTGGTCCACAGCAACAAGAGCTGGCCTTCCAGCTGTGCCGGTTCTGCCCTGCCACCACTCCCCATTCTTCTCCCCCAGCCTCCCAGGCCCAGAGTCAGAGCCCGATGTCCCCCAGCAGAGCAGGACCTGGAAGCATTGTGCACCCACAGCTGGCAAGAGGGACAGGAACACGTAGGTCAAACCTCTAGAAAAGGCTCAAGGTAGAAACTGCCCTGCAGGTGTTGCAAAGAAGCATTGGCCTTGCAAGAGCACCCATCTCCGCCCAGGCTGCTGCTGCTGCACAGGGCTGGACCTAACGGGTGATTCGAATCACCTCCACTGCAGGTGAGCGTGAAAGCGTGCATGCGTGCAAAGCTGCCTTACCACTGTATGCGTCTTGCTGCCTGTTGAGGTCAGGGAGTGAGCTGGGCTGTGACGGAAGTGTGACATGGTTGTGGAGCATGCTGGGGTTGCTGGACAACCCATCTTCGGGGTGACCTCCTCCCACCTACAGCAGAACAAGCAGAGCAAGCCTTGAGGGGGCGAAGTGTCACGGCCAGCGGGCATGGGCATAGCCACCTTGAGCCCAGCTGCAGGACTCTGCAGGCCAGGCTGAGGTGCAGCCGCATGCCCTCCTTGTTCACTCCCACCACTGAGAGCATGGGCACACAGGAGGGAAAGGCCAACCTGCTCCAGCACCAGCTCTCCCTTCAGGGACCATGACAAGGGCACTGCACAAAGCAGCTCTGTGCCCTGCACATCAGGTGCACCAAGGAGAAAGCCCCCATCAGTGCTGCCTCCCCTCGCCGTGGAAAAGCCTCTCTCTGCCTTGATGCAAGGCTGGCACACTGGAGAGGACACCCTGCCTGGGCTGCACGTGTCCTGTCTCCATCAAGAACCAACGTTTCTGCCACCTCCCCAGTACCACCAGAGAAAGGGACATCCCAGCAGCATACTTCGCTCAGAACAGCCTGGACGAGGGTCAGGTAGCCTTTCTGAGCCCGCACACCCTGAGGCTGCTCTACACTGGCCAGGGGCTGGCAGGACAGAACCAGCCCTGCTGCAAACACTCATTTCTGCAGCTGGCAGCACTATGCAACAGAATCCACACATATGATTTACCACTTAGTAGCAGAGTTTGGGGAGCTTGGAAGGGAAGCACATCTAGATCTCTAGAGAGACTGGAGATGTGTTACTGTTCACTGCAGCAGGCAACTAGCTCTGCCAAAAACATGCTCATGTGGTCACCAGCCACTGGACAAGGGAGGACGCTGGTGACCCAGCATGGGACCCCAGTATCCATGTGCTTAGGGCACCCAGGACCTGTTGTGCTCCTTGTAGCCTGAATGAGCCATCACACACCAGTGCTCCCCATGTGCACAGAAGGACACCGTGCCTGCCTGAACGGTTCGAAGCAGAGAAGTCCCGGCTACACCTGGCTCTATATACTCGCAGTCCTGCCTTGGACTGGATCCCTCTCCTCTTTCTCCTTGCATCCCCTGAGGACTGCTTGAAGCTGTTTTGAGGGATTTCCATTCACACTGCAGGGAAAGAAGAGCTTTCACTACCTCTGCCTGCCCTAAAAGGGGGCATGAGCCCACCGCATGCAGGGATGGTGCCTGAGAGCCACCACCGTGCTGAGTGTGGATTCCCTCCCTGCACAAATACGGCAAGCCACTGCACTCCTGTGCAAGTCACCCATTCAACGCTGCGAACAGCTGACCCAAGCTGCACCACACTGAGCTATTCTTACACCAAAGGCAACATTGCTCTGGATGGTAGGGGACCCTGCGACTGAGTCTCCAGCATGTCCCCGCCAGTTGCTGTGATGTTTCCACACTTACCAGACTTGGGTGCCTGTTCCCCAGGGACATGACCGAAGCAGGGAAGGCCTGGCCCAGGCTGCCCACAGTGGCACTGTGAGCTGGTGCTGAGCCTAGGAGCCCGTGCATGTCCCCATGGTTGCTCGGCATGGCGGCTGTCTGGCCCACAGCGTGATTCCTCAGCACGTGGATGGCTTCGTCCAACCTATCTTCCATTTTGTTTTGCTTGAAAGACAGGAGAGAGAAATAGATCTCTGTTAACACATGTACAGCCAGCAGCCCGCTGCAGCTATTTACATTAAAAAATGGCTGGCAGCAGTCATGCACTCAGCAGATATGGAGTGAAACAAACCCCCAACCCAGTGAGTGTTGTCCATTAAAGGCACAAGGGATCATACAAGCAGAACTGCTCAGTAAAGAGAGGCAGAAACCAGCCAAAAATCTGTTTGGCTGGGTAAGACGCACAGAGAGGTGCATGGGCTGTAAACAAAGGCAAGGTACAAGGCTGCACCTCTGCCAGCAAAGCTCTGGGCTCAGGGAAGCAGCACCCAATTCTGCTCAGCTGCTTCCAACCAAATGTCTTTCTATTGACTAATCATCTTCCTTCAGGCCCCTTTACCGCCAGGCACGCAAGGGATGAAGAGAAAAGGAGAAGGCAGATCTTTTGGTGCCACTTACTAAAGTATGGAGGCTCCCTTCGTAGCTGGGAGATAAGGCACCCTGTCCGCTCGCTCGCGACCACTGGGATGTGCCTGTGAATAAACAAGGAGAGCTGGGGACCGGGCACGGCTGCCGCTAGATGGGGCTGGAAGCTGGGCCACCACAGCACAGAATGGCACTGCACGGGCCACCACAGCACAGCATGGCACTATGGTCTTGCCTCTGCTCCGCCTCAGGAGGGAACTGAGCTCAGGCGTTCAGACCTTGAGAGGTTTTTTAATTTCTGTCATCTCGGTCAGTGGGCAGCCAGCACACAGGCTGTGCTCGCTCCGACCTCAGAGAAGTAGCAGGCTGGTGCGTGTATGCTGCTCTGCACCCTGGGCAGAAACAAGACCTCTCCCACCAGACAGGAGCAGAGACAGGCTTTGATTGGGTGCTGAAAATGATTTTTAACTAGCTGGCCACTTCCCAGTTCCCACTGCACTCCTCCCACAGGAGACAAAACCAGGAACAAATTCTCCCAGCCTCACCAAGGAAGGACACTCAGGGAGTCTGTCTGAATGGCAGGAGCGGGTCCCAGGGGGTGGCAGTGATAGTTTAACTCAAGCATGCAGCAGTGCTACCATGTGGGCCAGGCTTGCGCCTCCGGCAGAGCTGCCTCCTAAAACTCCTCTGCAGGGACAAAGCCAGGTGCAGGCAGAGCCGTTGTCCTTATGCGTGGAGGATTTGCCACACTCAGGCACTGCTCAGCTCCAAATGAGAGAAAAGCTACAACCGATTAAAGCTGCAACTTCATGCAACTTCACAGCAGACATTTAAAAAGCATCTTCACTTGTCCTTCCTCTTCGCTCTCTCACTTTTTAAAAAAATGGGATTTGGCGAGATTGCCAAAAGTGCCTTTAATTAGGGTTTGGGGCTGATCTGGGAAGTGCACTGCCTTGAACCTCCTGAAAGCAAACCTGACATCTCCCTTTACACAAAGGGCAAAGTCTTTCACCTACCTGCAAGCCCCTGAGGGGAGCCGACCGGTGTAGAGGGGTTTGACGAGAAGTTATTGCTAGAGTGATCGGGGGAATAAATCTGGAGCAAGAGAAGCAGGGCACGGTCAGCAGCGCCCGGCCCTGCAGCTCACCCCCTTCCCAGCCCAGCCATAGTCAGGACCACCCACCGCACCTCCCTTCCCATACCAACACCAGCTCCCAGCCAGCGTGGCAGGCCAGCCCGCTAGTTCCCTCACAACTCCCTCAACACCAGGGTCCTCCTCTGTCCCCACTGCCACCATCCCTGCAGCTACGGCCTCTGTTGTTGAGGTCTCACCTCGGAGGGAAGTGATAGCCCCAAGAAATTATTGCAAGGTGCAGTGTTGAGCACCCCTCTGCCACCACACAGAAGCAAAGGTCCCTGCCCCGGACAGTACAGAGGCAACCTCAACCTCTGACAGCCCAGTGGGACCAGTGTCCTCCAGCTGGAGTCAGTACATGCAGAGTCAGGACTATCGGGACCTGCAAGTGCTGCTCTAACAGCTGCATAGGGTTGTCCTGCCAGACCACTACCTGCCAGACCCCAGGCTGGGCAGCTGCAGGGTTGGCTCATGGACATGAGTCTGTGGGGCTACCATTATGTCCAGTGCCTCGGTTTCCCCATCTGCCAAAAGCTGTGCCAGGACTCATGATGGCAGCATACAGAGGAGGGGGAAACCCTCCCCTCAGAGGCTACTGTGTTTTTGGGGTGCATTCAGCTGAACCATGGGGTGCATTCAGCTGAACCCAATGTGACCATCTCCCCTGCTGCCTAGAGGGTCCCTATTATAGAGAGGAGGTTCAAGGTTGTGACAGGACAGGGACCAGTCAAGGATCTGCAGAAACTTACTGAAGCTAGTGCCTTCCCGAGCGCATCTCCTGAGCTCCCAGCTGTGGTTCCTCTGTTAGCTGCCAAGAGAGGACACAGATGTCACTGCCAGTGTGCCAGAATGCCAGCAGGAGAAGGCACTCGTACAAGACCTTCTCTGAGGTCACCTGCTCCAAGATTGAAGTTTCTCACTTTTACTGCTTTGCTTGAGAATTAAGTGGATGTCCAGCTGGGAGCAGCCTGGATGAGGGTATGCACGCCCTGACAGCTTTCATGGGGCTGCAGGAACCTCTTTGTAAGATGCTGGGTCAAAGGTGTCATGCCATCAACAGCAATCAAATGTCTCTGCTGCAGCTCAGGCCATTTTTATGAGGCATCTTAAATGCCTACAATCCCAAACTTGCTTCCTCTCTTCTAAACAAGAGTTTTTCTACAAATCAAGATCAGGATCCTCATTTCCTGGGGAACATGAGCGCACTCCAGTAACAGGTTTTGTAACAGGTTCAGCAGGGTTAGAGATTAAAGCACTCGGGGGTTTAACGTGGTATTCAAATGCAACACAAACATTCCTCTTCTGGATTTAGACAAATGGCTTCACACATACCCCTGCCTTCCCCCAACACAGATGCAGATCCGTTCCATAATTCATTTAAGCTACATCACCTCCAAAAGATAATGCCACAGATCCTGGTCTCCTCCCAGATCCACCAAAGTGTTAACTCCCAAGCCAGACCCTGTGCCCCTACTACAGCACGCCTAGCAGCAATAACCTTGCTGCGCCTCTTCCTCATATAGTAATTCCATGCACAGGTGACACAGAAGGGATAAGTAGTGTCTGGGTACATCGGACACAGCTATCACAGCCTCGATCATCAGAGGTTTGCACAAGACTTAATTTTCCAGTTAAGCCTCTGCATGGTAGTGGAGCAAGGTGGGTCATGCTAGGGATCACTGTGCACCTGGGGGCTGTACATACCCATCATGCTGTCCGTCCCGCTGATTGGGGGCGTGTGACTGGAGACACCGTACGGTGTGGAGGCAGAGGAAAAGCCAGACACAGAGGGCAGTCCGCCGTTAACCTCTCCTGAATGAAGCTGGTAGTTCTGGCAGATAGGGGGAGAAGGGTGAGAGGTGCCCTCAAAAGGTTGCCGGGCTTTGGCATCCAGGCCAGGACCCAGGCCCTCCCCATTGGCAGCCACCCCGAGCTGACAGCTATAGAGCAAGGTGACGTGTTGCCACCGGCCAGCCGAGCAGAGCCCCCCAGGTAGTGCGGGGACACATTACCATGCGTTCATGCTGATGTAAACTGTTGAAGCTGCTGGACTGTGGGAGCGGGGAGGAGCTGCCCAGCATGGCACCGTAAGTCGACTGGCTCATGGCACCTGGTGAACTCCACAGGTCTGGTGAGTTATGAAGCCCATCTGGAAGGAAAACCAGAGCTGAGTGGGACAGAGATGCTGGCATGCATCCCACAGCCCACATGGTGACAGATGAGAGACTGCCTCTGTCCCTATTGCATCCCACCTACGCCAAGCATCACCTCCTGAGCAAACTGGAGCCATTTCAGGGCTGTTTTGTGTCTCATGCACTCCTCCCCAAGCTCCATCCATCTCACATGCTGTGCAATTCCTCCCACCATCCATAACAGGCCAGGGAGCCCCTGCTCTGACTGGCTTGCAGGATGCTAGGGCTGTTAATAACTCACCTGCCATATAAAAGGCTCCAGGATACACAGTGCTGGGAGGTTTTGAGGGAGTATATCCAGCTGGATCCCTGCTGTAGTCATCACCTGAGTTGGATGGATACACCTGCGGGGTAGGAAAGCAGTTGAATAGAAGTGCTTGGTCACTCCATGGCCCCACATCTTCCCCATGGGTCACCCCACCCTGCACAGCTTTGCTTTTATTCATCTCAAGAGTCGGTTCCACAGCAAAGCCGCTCTGGGGGGAACCAAAGCAGTTCAGTGAAAGTCATGGCAGCGGTACCAAAAACGGTGTAGCTCTGCTGGGGAGCGGTGTAAGGGACAGGGATGTCATGCAGACACGTCCCATCTGCCTTCCCGTAACAGCGGGTGTCTTGCAGAAGACACCAGCACCAGCAGTTTCGACTCTCTGCTCTAGTTCCTTTTTCGGTGGTTATAACTTTTTATGGGTAACCACAAAAGCAATCATTTCTGCGTGCTAACCCCGCACCCAAGGGCACAGGCTGGGTGGTGGCAACAAGGACCAGTGAGGCTTTGGGATCTGCTCACCCTGTGCCGATCCTGCCATATGCTGGACTGCAGCACCATGACGGTAGCAGCTGCTCCTAAGCACGGCCCCTACTCAAACCTTTCATGGAAATCAGCCTGTCAGGAGATACTGAGGCATGGGGGAAGCTGAGGACTGTCCCTCAACAGGGATGTTATATGGAAGGGAATGGCTCTCAAATATCTTTTGCCCAGATTTCTGCAGCACCATTCAGCTATGTTATTAACAGTATATTAAGCAAAAGAAAAGGCTTTTTTTTTTCCCCTTCTAAATTAATGAAACTCATCCTAGAAAGCCCTTAGAAAAAATAATCTTGTGCCAGTGCAAAAACATACTTTTTTTTAAAACCAGAAATTCAACACGAAAAGAAACTGAAATGCCACACAAAATTACGTGAGAACTTTTGTTACAGTTTATTTTCATCCCCATTGATTCATTCTGAAACCGCTAATATATATATATTTTTTTAAATACATATGAAAGCAGAGGCGGGTACAGGGGCTGCCAGGCACGCTCAGCCAGCTCTGCCTGGAAGACACAGCTTTCTTTGAAAAGGAAACCTGCCCTCAGTTTCTCTTTCCCCACACCCAGCGAGCTCTCTCCGACCCCTTGTCCTCACCCAGGAAGAAGGGGCAAAATTGTCCTCTATGTCTGTAACTCTTCAGAACACCAAGAATTGGGGGGTAATAGAAAATAGGAGTCTTTTTGATTAAAACAAAAGCTCTGAAAAGTACCAGCGACTGCACTTAAATATATTACTTCATTTTCCCCTGGCAGCCCAGGTTCCTGCTTCTCAGAGCAACTTCCCTCAAAGCTGGGGGGGTTAAGAATCCTGGGGTAGCCCTGGCCCCCTTCCCATGGAGCAGCTCTTGGGCAGTGGGCAGCAACGGGGAGCTGAAAGCAACTTGTGGGCGTTGGTGCTACAGATTGAGACTGGGGAACTTGTAAAATAAAGAAAAAAAAATAAAATAAAATAAAGAGATGGGGGAGGGAAAAACCTGACAGATGATAGCAGCTGCCCTTTGTCTCATGCTCAAAAAAGAAAATTCATGGCATTTTGCCTTTGTGTGGCATCGCAGGACGGCCCTGAGGTGAAGCAGGCGCACGGAGTTGTGCGTGGGCAGCACGTGTGGCCAGGGAGAGCCAGGGAATGGAGGAGGCTGCAAAGAACAAGAATCCAGTAAATTGACTTTTCCTATAATTTGATTAAATAGCAGGAGCTGGGAATGGAATGAAGCATGTCTAATAGCCCCGGACCATCTGCCAGGGCCTGGCACCTGGCCAGCGCATGAGGCAGCTGTGTGGCAGCAGAGCGGGCACGGGGGGTGCTGTGGTGAGCTGCAACATCCATTTAATAAATCCAGAGCACAAAGACGAAAAATAAAATAGTAGGGACGATCCAACCAGGGCTGCAAAGCAGGGAGGCGTTCACCTTGCTGTGTTTCTGCCCTGCTCTGCCACCTCTGACCCCCTCCATCTCCTGTTGGATCCCTGGGAGCCAGGTTTCGCCCTAAGAGTGGCCCTGGCCCCTCCAAATCTTTCATTTCCCTGCTCAGCACAGGGGAGGCTGTGAAAAGCCAACTCCGCTCTTCCCTGCACTGGCCAAGTGAGGAGCATCCCAGTCCTGCTGTGTGCAGGGGAGCCAGCCGAGCCTGCGGCTGCCAGCCAAGCATCGCAGGAAATGGTAAATCAGTGCCAGGTTTCTGCTCCCCATGCCGCAGCCCCAGCCCTTGCACCAGCAGCTCCAGCGGCAGCCTTGGGGACCTCCAGGTGAGGTAATTTCCTCCAGTTAAAATTGCCAGCGCAACAAGAGCTTGAAAAGCCCCAGTGCTGGGATGCGCAGGGCTTTGTGGTGGTGTTCCCCCCCGGTTTTTCCTGCTTAAATGCATGAACTGTGGTGGGACTTCAGGCAGACTAAAGTTAAACAGAGTGCAAATTCGCAGGCTGAAACAGGTCCCAGTCACAACACTCACTGTGGCAACAAAATCCTGCAGGAACCAACTTGCACAAAATCCCTCCCCAGCTTCCTCTGGCAAAGCCAGCCAATGTGCGGCAGGGGCTTGGGGGCCTCATCCAGCCCTGAGCCCTGTGCCTGGACACGCCAGCCCACAAGGGAGCACGGCCACGAGCACTAACTCTGCTCTCTGGCTTCATGTCACAGTGGGGCCTGAAGGGGCTGCGTGCCCCAGCACATGCCACTGCCCCAGCCCACCTCCTCTTTCACAAGAACTAACCCCAAAAGGCCATGCGTTACAAGCATAGGTACCTCTTCACCCATCCACAATCAGAGCCACTCAGTCCCTGCCCAGCGTCACCTTTCACATCTGTCTAACCACTCACATCACCAGCACCTCTCAGTGCCTCTGGCAGAATCACTCCCCCGTTCAGCCATTCTTAACTATTTCAGCCACTGACCTCTCCGAGTCTTCAAAGCAGCTAGGGAATTACAGATTAAAGCATTTTATTTTAATAAGATGCTGATTAACCTATTAATTTTGCACAGGGTCCAGTGATAACACAGGGCAGGCTGCTGTGCAGGCAAGTCAGACAAGAAAGAGCCTTTGATCAGCTGCCTTTGAGGTCGGCAACTCCTTTTGCTCCATGCTTCTCTTGCCGCCTTGGTGCTGATTCCTCTCTCCAGGTGCGGAAGTTCAAAAACAAACCAAGAAGTCAGAGGTCACAGCAAAGGGCAGTGGAAAGAGGCAGCACTGGCCCATACACCAAAAACTGGAGCTTTGCAGTCAAAGGGCAGCCAGGGCAAAAAGCCTGTGTGCAGGTGGTGGCTCAGACACAGGGAAGGGCCTGAGTTTTGACAAACGTGGAGCGGCTTTCCTGTGGGAATAGGGGCCCTCTAGGGCACCGTCAACATGACAGGCAGCGAGCCCCATCACCTTTGAAATCTGAGGCCAACAAAGGGCCATTTGTTGGGAGCGATGTTTTCCCCACATGTCGACTGGGATTTAAAAGCTATGAATTTCACACAGAAACTCGATGCAGCGATTCGGATTCTGCTTTGGGCAGGTTTTCCCTGTTAAAACACAGACCCTTGGAGAAACTCAGCACTGCTGATGGGAACTGGTTTCTGCATGATGCCAGTTTACAGGAACCCTCCAGTACCCTCTGGTCTGTAAGCCCACACCGGCAAGCCGTAGGTGCCTTCCTCTCCCTCCATCCTCCCAACGTTAGGACCTCAGGGTCCATTTCCAAAAGGCAGAGCCTGTGGTGGAGGTTACAGACTGAACTTTGTGCTAGCAGTGAGGAAACACCACAGTACGAGATTTCTCCCACAAGTGGATGCTACAGGTGCTCCCTGGGGAATGGGGGAGGGGTGCTTACTTCACATCACATCGGCATCAGCTTTGTCAGTGAGTGTCACGACACGCTCAAGCAAGGGCACGTCTATAGCACAACTCCAGGCTGAGCTCCAGCACAGCCCCAGTCTGAGCTCCAGCTTGCCTGCGGGACAGAGCCTGCCTGTCCCCCTGCAATCGTGCAAATGCTCCAGCAAGGAATGCAGCTTCGGCCACTGCACAGCCAGACAGCTCCCATACTCCTGTAGGAACCCTCCAGCCTGCTCCAATTAGCTTTCCTGGAGATCCCATTACTTCTAGTCACAAAGACATTGTTCAGTTTATTCCCCTGTAACAGCCGCGGGAGCATGGCTAACATATTCCTACAGGCTGCTCAGCTTTCTTATAAAACAGCCCAGGCAGCGCACACACCTGGAGTAGCCCCAGCTGCCTGCCCACATTACAACTGGTTTGGTTTCCCTTCTGGAGTGAAATCCGATCACACTGACTATTACATTTCACTCAGGCACTCACAACATAACGTCAAACAGACAAGAGCTAGCAAGGGCAGGAGTGGGTGGGTTCAGGTTCCGGACAGGGAGATGCCACCACTGGCTGCTCCGTGCGGGGAGTGCTGTGGCTCCTTCTACCCGATTAGTACCTCAGTATCACACTCTCCCAGCGCTTCCCCATTTCTCCTACGGAGGAAGCTGTAGCTTTCCTGTCCTGCTGAAGTCCAAGCACTCGATGTTTGGAGTGGCTGGACCCATTGGGTTGGCACCTTTTGTGGCAGAGGGAGTGAGGTCACCCAAGGGATAGAGGAATGGGGAGGGGATACCTGCAGGGAAAACGCTCCTGCCACTTACCGAGGAGGGGAGTCCAGGAGGCACCTTCCGAACCTTTTTGGGCTGTCCATCTGTTTTAAAGAAAAAAAAAGAGAGGATCTAACTTTTGAAGGAGGTTAGCAGAAGTGAAAAAACAAGCTACAGCTAAAAGTCTCTGAGGATGAAAGATGCAGGTACAAATAGGGCTCAGATCCCAAATGCCCTGTAGTCAAAGAATTGTCATAGTAAAAATACCCGAGGATGAACCTCTCCTCATCTTGTTTGCACCCTTTGACAGCAGGCTTCAATCACAGAGTTCACAGGGCAATCTCTCTCCCAAAACACCACGATAAGAGGTGCTCACCACGCAGAAAAGGGCTGCGCTTGCTCTTTGGAAGAGACTGAGTCTGCAAATAACCCCCATTGTTATCTTTTTTTTTTTTTTTTTTTTAAACAATTTAACTTCAAGTGGGTTTGCAGAGAGAGGATGCAGAAAGAAAACAAATGCAGGGACGGGGCTGTATTTTCAAGTAATATACTTGGGAAGGCTTAACTGCTGCATGAAGGCAGGGACGGTGCTTGCCCCTAGCTGGTCCCTCCCCAGCCCATCTCTCCAGGTCCAACTCAGGGGGGGAGGATACAGCGTCCTGAAGGAAGGGAGACAATTCAGTCAGGTGGGGGAAACATCCAGAGTAGTGGCTCAAGGGGAAGCACTGATTAAAAAAATTGTGGGTTTTTTTCAGTTCATAATGAAGGAAAGCCCCAGCTGGGGGGGTGCAGGATGCTAACACAGCAAGTCCGCCAAGCCAAGGACTCTGCCAGGAGAAATTCATCACAGAGAATGATCTGGTGCAAAAGAATAATTTTGCAGGCTGCAAACATAAACTACCAACGTTTTGAAGTGGCAATATTAAAGTGGATGTCTTTTTCTGAAAAGGACTGGAAAAAATACATGTAACACTGGGTCGCTTCTGGTTTCGTTTGTTGAAGAAAGCCCAAAATAGCAGCAAGAAAGTGACTTTGGAGGGTGCAGAGGGGAACTATGACAAGAAACACAAGTTCTGGAGAACGGGGGCTTGTCTTCACTCGAAAGTTGAATTCACACCTGACCTTAGCTTTCGTTAAGAGCAAAATGGCTTATTTCCAGGTAGATCCAGGCATGGGCAACTCCTGCTCTGGAATGCTGAAGCATGCAGGTGGGCCGGGAGAGGCCCAGAGCAAACACTGCCTGCGTCCCAGGGCACAGCTCTCAGACCCTGGCAGAGCGCCTGGACCTCATGCTGCTCCTTAACAACTTGTTCCTGACAGTCCTGTTTGCTTGCAGCAGGACAGGGGCTCCAAGGAGGGTCATGGGCCACAGAAACAGCCTTGAAGGCGGCCCAAGGTTTTCCAGGAACGACTACAGATGTGTAGTGTGGCTGGAGGCATTTTTAGAAGAACCTCAAGCCATTTGCTGCTAACCCAACATTTTCCAGAAAGGAGAAAATTCTACATGACTCTGAGCCCAAACCTCCCTTTCCTTAAAATTTGGGGGGGGGGGGGGGGGTGTGTGTGTATAAATATATAGATTAGCCCATCCCCTTAAAAAAAGCAAATGCCCAATTCACACCTATGTGCACACATGGCAGCATCAGTGCTTTCATTCCCGAAGGCAGATCCGATGCAGGTGCCCACCCAGTCAACAGCCCCTGAGATTGCTTGACCAAGCTGTGGTGCAAACCGGAGTGGTGGCACCTGAGAGTGAAACAAAGCGACTTACCTATGTTGCTCTCAGCACCTCTCCTGCGAGGATTGTTGGAGTAAGAAAAATACTGAGACCCCCCTTTCACTCCAGTGGGGGAAAGTGTGCTTGGGCTCGCAATTCCCATTTCACTGGGCAGGAAACCAGTCTGCAAACAAGGAGACAGAAAATCCCTTCCATGTAATTACACTGGAAAACCACCACATTCGCTGGGAGAGAACAGTCCCACCTTCAGCTGCCTTTGCACAAATGAAGCTGGGAGGGAAGGAAAAAAAGAAAAGAAAAGAAAAAAAAAGAAAAAAGCCAAGCCAAGCCAAAGGACCAGAAGGAAAAAACAAACATGTAAATATTAGAGTAGCTATAGGGGAATATATGTGCAATAAGAAAATGGTGTTTCAAGCTATGTTTTCTCACTGGATCCCTGCAAGGAAGTTCTCTACAAACCAAGGATGCAAATTAGCAGTGCCACTGTGGGGAGCATCACAGTCCCACGCTCACCTCATTGCCCACGAGGGCAGGATGAGACCCTGCTGACGGTTTCACTGGCCCAGCCTGCTGAAGGCAACGAGGAGGCAACAGTCAGGCTGAGGGGCTCGTTATGCAGCGCTCCCTGCCTGCCTCATGGACTTAGGACAAAACCCTTCCTGAGGTTTTACGGCAAGGAGTTGCAGTTTCTGATGCAACCAGTGCTTCGGTGCCTGTGGGGGATGCACCTATGGGTGCAGCATGTCCACCCATCCTCAAAAGGCACATCCGACCAAACAGCCCCATGCTGCCTCTAGCCCCCGTGACGCTGTCAGGGGCCCGGCCAGGGCAGAGAACAGGTACAGCACTCACCCACCAGCAAACCCAGAAGCCCCAGGCTGTCGCATATCTCCACCATGCTGAAGCCGACCACAAGAGACCGGAGAGGTTACACGGCTGGTGGCACATCTGACCGTGCCCCTCCCAGGCCCCTCTCAGGCTGCAAAGTCAGCCCAGGGTGCCGGCACTGACAGTTTCTCTCCCATCCCCAGTGCTGCACAGCCAGAACCATCGTGGACGATACAACCAAGCTGCAACGCCTCCGCTGGGACTGGTTTTCTCTTTCATTTTATCAGGGAAAATCAAATCTCTCTTCCTAGAAAGAGGACACTCCTCTGTTGTGTTTATCCCAGCTGACCTTGGGCACACTGGGAAGCAGTGCAGAGCTAGAGCCCAGGGTGCTCACTGGCTCCTGGGATGGAGCAAGTGTGCCTTTCCTCCAGAAGCACGTCTGCTTTCACCTCAGAAGAAAGTTAAATGTATTTATGTGGAAGTTAAGAGGGCCGGCAAAGGGCCTTTAAGTGATAAGAGTTTAGCTTTGACCCATCTTCTGAGGGCAACATGTTGAAATAAAGGAGGATTTCAGGCTTTTGAGAAACTGGAAAGAAAAGCTCACTGCTTTAAAACTCTGTCTCCTCCAGAAAGGGGTCGGGGAGGGAAAGAGGAGCTCGTGTATTCACAGCTGGTGAAATTCCTACAATCTGTTCCACCGGTCATATTACCTTTGCACCAAAACCGCTACGCACCACAGAGCAGTGTGGCCAGGAAAAGCAAGTGACACAGCACCCTGGAGGAGATCACTGAGGGATGGGTTGCTGCTGCCCAGCTCCTCCAGCGGGTATCTCTGGAGATCCACTGAGATTCTAAGGCAATTTCCAAGAGAACGGGATCTTCCCCTTCCCTCTCCCTAGGGATGTCTGCAGAGATGGTTAGTGTTAAATGACGGGGAAGCTGCAGGGTGTTTTGAGGAGGACCATGCTCCCCATCCAGGGCATCTGCCATCAGACAATTTTCCACCTCTTTTCCAAAAGAAAAAGAGCCAGAAGCAACTGTTCTGGGGGCCACAGCGAGCATGCAGACGGTCCTGTTTGCCTCCCACCGCCCCGTGTAAGAGGGGTTTTGTCTCCTCCTTCACATCAAACAGGCTCTGTCTCCCACTCTGCCACCCGATCCGAATCTGTGCGCCTGCGCCAGGGCCTCTCCTGGCCTGCAGCACCATTTGCCCACCCCATTTCTGTTACCTTATATCCCCCCCTCCTCCATGAAAGCCTGGCAAAACCTTAAGATTAAAAAGCAAGGCTTGGCATCTGTCCCATTTTTATTTTGGCAGCTTCAGTGGTAAATTAAATCCACTCTGGCACAGACAGGCAGCACAGCTGTTTCAGCAAAGGACACATCCTCAGTTCAGAGAAGAGGAAATTATGACAAATTTGTGTAAAATTAAGACATGTAATATGTGTGTGTGTACATGTATAAAATAAAAAGCTGTCCAGTCAAAAGCTGCTCCCTTGAATAAAATGGTGGGACTGTTTCCCTGGGCCATGCTCAGGCACTGACTGGGCAATTGCAGCAACGCATCAAAGCGGAGCTGCTTGCTCCTTCCCAAAAAGCTATTTCTGGATGCCAGTGGCAGCAGGCTAGATTATCTCAGGGCTGGTCTACTGCTTTCCTGGGCTCTGATTTACACCTGTGGTATTCCCATGGGAAGCAAATTTTTTCCCCCACAGCACAGCCCTGGTCCTCCCATGGGGTTCACATGGGGTGACCCAACAGGGCAGGGTTGTTGCTGCAAGACACACCTCTCCTATGCTGCGTCCCTCCCTGATTGTGGAGGTGAGCATCGGCTGAGGCTCCTGCATCGACAGAACCACCATAAAACCAAAACATCACCTGATATTCATCAAAATGATGCTGCAACGGCACAGAAACCATCTCACAGACTCTCCTCCCTCCCCTTAATTGGCAAGCCTGGGGCTGGGGTACCGGAGCATGCTGGCCGGGGGGGAGAGAGCACACAGCACCAGGCACGGTGCCTGCAGGCAGAGTGAGAGCCCCAAGGCAGGCAGCTGGAGGGAGAAGGTGCCTCCCAAAGTGCTCCTCTGCTTGCGGCCACCCAGTCACAGGGAAAGGTGTTTCTTGGATCCGACCCATTGAAACTCCCCTTGAGGGCAGCACTGGCTAGGTCGTATCTGATTAAATACAAATCAGTCAGAAATGGGATTAATAATGATAAAATAAGTGAGCCTGAAGAGGTTTTGAAAAGAACTGACAAGCTGCTACAATCCCATTTTCTAAACTCTGACAATGCTTCTGAGCCAGCAACAGGTACACCCATATAAACCCCTGACACTCAACAGGTGTTTCTGAGCAGAGCAGAGACTTTCCAGGACCTCATGCATACAGGCGAGATACAAACCGCCAGGTTCCTTTCCATTCCCAGGCTCTCACTCCTAGCAGCCTAGCCAGTAAATGAAGTAAAAAATCTCAATGCATTTTATCATTACCTGGTTTAGTCCTGGCATCCCTGTGTCTCTTCCGAACGTGGAGTATGAGGCTCTTTCACTGCTCTTCCCTACAATGGAGAAAAGAAAAGACAAGGCTTTGTGTAAGAGGGGAGGTTTTGCGTGCATCTGCACATGCCCACCCTCCTGGGGCATCCCACCAAGGTGCAAAGCCTGCTCTCATAATGCAGCTTCCTCTGCCTGTCTGCAGAGGTGACTGCCTCCTGTAATAGCTTGTTGCTAAAACAGGAGCTCTTTTAAGTTCACGTACAAGCAGGGCTCAGTTGGTCCATAAACAGCAAAACCCCAAAACTGCCATGATGCAGGGAAGAGCTTGTGGCCATGGAAACTGGCAGTGTCAGACCAGAAAAAAAAAAACAAACAAACCCTCGAGACATATTAAAAAAAGCCAGCCAAATTTGGCAGAGGCAGTGACGGAGCAAACTGAAAGCCAGGCATGAGTGACCAGACAATGTGGGCACTTTCCATATAGTAGGAAATACAATTTTAGCACACGCTGAGCAGCACTGCGTGGAGCTGAGTTCCTGTTCCTTATGGTGCAGGGATTACCTTCTTCCCCTTTCCTAGTGGAGATTCAACTTTCCAAAACCCCATCCAGATCTAAAGAGCAGGCATTCAATAGAAAAGTGTTTCCTTCTTTCCCAAGTACCCTCTGTTAGGTTGCACCAGGCAGGCTTGTCCTGGACCGTGGGGCTCCTTGCAGCCGCAGCATCCCTGCTGATCAGGATTCTTTGCAGGAGGAGCCCACACGAGCCAAGCCCACGTGCCCCAGCGCTGCTGAGTGAACTTTAGCACTCAGCGATGGCTTTTATCAAACATGCTCAACCTCACCCTGCCCACATGCTGCTGAAAATAGTGTTTTCATGGAGGAGGGGGTGGGGTGGGGAAAGAAATCCAACACAGGTGGTTTAATGTTTCCATTCCGAAATGTCCTTGCAGTCTCTTCCCTCACGTTCACTGCCCTGGAGCACATTGTGGCCCCTGGCAAGCAGCACCCGTGGGTGCCAGCGCTGTGTCGCAGCCCCAAGGAAGGACCCCAGGTCAGAGAGAAAGTGAGTAGTTCTACACTGAGCCTGGGGCAGCCAGGAGCACAATAGTCTGCTTTGGGGTTTTCCCCTCACCCAAACAAAATTAGACAATTTTCTAGTGGGGAAGCAGCACTTTTCATTAAAAAAAACCCAAAAAAACCAAAACCAAAAACTACTGAAAATCTATGACGAATTTTTTTTTCCCTGCTGTTAATTAATGATGCCATCTGGGAAAAGGGGGAGGGAAGAGGGAAATGGGAGACGATGACCAAAAGGGCTTTGAATCCAGGGCAGGATGGCCCCGCTCGGGCAGTTGCCTCACGCCAGTGCAGGGGACTCTCCACAATGCGGCTGGGGGACATGGGGGTCTGCCAGTCTGCTTCCCCTGTAAAAGCCCTTTCCCAAAAAGGGGCTATCACATCCTGCCTCTGGTCTGGCTTAGTAAACAAAAATTGGGAGTGGGAGGATTTTGCCAATCTGCTTAACCTAAAGCCATCACCGAAGCCTGCTAAGATGTGGGTTAATGCACTAGGGCGAAGTTTGGGCTGGCAGGCAGCTCCACACTTGCTTAAGAGGTTTTGGGGAGCAGACAAAGAGGGGAGGGGGAGCAAATTTGCCCAAACCAGCCTCCCTGAAGCAAAAGGCAGAGAGATGGGAAGAGATAGGAGGCTGCTCAGTTTTGCAATATTAGCGTGTGGGCCTTTAGCTCAATCCAAAATGTCAAAAGTGGGTCTGAGACCCCTGCTTCCTGACAGTGCAAGGGGTCACAGTGCGACACGCCCGCATGCCGCTGCCCCTCACCTCCAACAACAGCCAGACGCTGGACCCTGCTGCTGTTTCATTTCAGAAGCTTAAATGTTAAGTAAACAAAGGTCAAAATGTCAGAGAACAGATCTCCTAAATGACCTAATTTTTAAAAGAGCTTAGCAGCTCTATTTGCCACAGCACTGGCAATGTTACACAAATAACTCAACAGGTTGTGGCATCGGGAGGATTGTAATTACTCCTAAACCAGAGAAAAAACAGGGTAATGTCACGCTAGTTTATCTGGTCAGCAACGACCAGGCCTCCCATCTGATAATATACTGCCGCTTCCACACATGGCTTGAATGGTGAAGCGCAAAGCCAAATGCCTCTGCCATCACCAGATAACCTCAGAGACTGAACCGCGGGGCACTTGGCGCAAACGCAGGAAGACGAAGGACTGCAACCCAGGGCCAACTCTGCACCAAACTGCTCCAAAGTCCGCGACCTTCGCTGGATGGTTGGCCTTTTATGCCTTGCTTAGCTCATGTGGGAAAGCAAGCGTGCCTGGGACCAGGCATGGGATGGGGGAAATTGGGAAAGGGAGGGCAACCCCCCCCCCGAGAGGGTAGTGGGAGGCTGAGCAGGGGGTGGGAGGCTGACAGGGTAGTGGGAGGCCAAGAGGGTAGTGGGAGGCCGAGCAGGGGGTAGTGGGAGGCTGAGGGGGTAGTGGGAGGCCGAGCAGGGGGTGGGAGGCTGACCAGCACTCTCCTTCATCATCACATATAAAGGAGAAAAAATAGCAAAAACCTCAGCAGTAGAAATTTTACATTTAATTGTCTAGGAAAACAAAGCAAAAGGGAAGAACAGCAAACTTTTCTGGATCAGAATCATTTAGCCTATTTAAGTTAAAAGAGCCCGCAAGCTGGGCAAGTAAAAGCTGAACTGGCCAGCAGAAGGTGCTGTTTGTGCTGCCAGGGAGATGCCAGCTGGCAAACCAGGCTGCACTGGGACTCCCTGGAATCACCCCTTCGAAGCCAACCAGAAAAAGTGGCAAAATCCCAGGACCATGGCAAGGACTGGGATGGAGGCAAGTCTCAGCAGAAAATACCAGGAATCTCCCAAAATGCCATCCTGCTCCAAACCAAATTACTGAAATCCTGCAGATGTGTGTTATGAGACCCTCAGTGGGTTAAGGGGGGAAATCAGAAGATACTGGGAATAAATCCCTTGAATGGGAAAGGGACTTCCCTTTGAAATCTTACTCTGTTGGATTTACCTCTGCATATTTTAGCATGCAAAGGTGAAGCACAATGGGCGGCACCTTGAGCAAGGTGCATCCAGAAACTGGCTGGGAACATATAGTATTTCCAGCTCTTCTTGCTTCCCTGTGAGTCCTGGCATCCCCTCCTGCATCCAATCCTGCTTCATAAGCGATTTCGCAACCTCTCCCCAGCATGTTCTCTCTTGTAGGATCCGGCTGTGCTGGCCTCACACAAAGTCTCCTCTGGGCTTGCCTTCACGGAGGGCTTTTGCAGAAAAAGCCCCATGCAAATTTGCTCCCAGGCTCAGAGACAAGGTGGCAGAATAAAAACCCGTTTTCCCCCAAGGTTTCCACCAGCTCTGGCAGCAGCAGGGTTTGGCCTCGGCGCCCAGGGCCATGGCAGCATCTCACCTCCACCAGAGCAAACAGCGCTTTTAAGTAAAGTTGCCGGTTTGCCGTGTCTTCCCTCAAGACAAGCCCCACTTGTAGATGTATACAAATAAGCCAAGAAAAGGCAATTCAACACTGCCTATGAGTTTTGCTAGTGCCTGCCAGGATGAAGGCAGGTGCTTTGCTGAGGCACAGTGCCCCACAGTCACGCCAGCCCACAGGAAGTTCACACCAGTGCCCCCGCATCACCCTGTCCCCACACTCCGAAACGGAGCCCCAGTGCAGCCCTGGGCACCCACTGCCCAAGCCGTGGCACAGTCTCCCACTGTGCACCTGCCCCCAGCCCCACGCACCGGTAATTCCATTAGAGTTATGGCCTGGGGAAAAGGGGTAGGAAAAATACAGCCAGGGATTAAAAGGGGGGAGGGGGGAAAAAAAAAACGTTAAGAACCAGGAGCAGTGACAAACCCCATCAGTGGGCAGATTAAACCATTGTCCAGGAAGAACTCAATCCACAACAGCTCACAATACACACAAGATTAGAAACACTCCTCTGAAAAGAAGCTAATTACTAGAAATAATTACTAGAAATAAATCTATTAGGGCTTATCAGTTTCCTTGCTGTTTAAGCAATCATTCCCTGCCTGGCCCCACTAAAGATGAACGGTCCAAGAGTGGCAGATTTTGGAAACTGGTGATTTAAAACAAACAGAGCAGCCAGAGATGGTCCCCATCACCTCTCCTCATCCAAGGCTGGGATGCTCAGACCTCACTATGACATCACCTATCCTCAGGGGAGCAGCACCAAGGGCTCAAAGCTTGAAAGCTTGGAGGAGGCAGCAATGGAGCTCACGGGCACTGCTACTGCACCCTGCTCATCAGATTCACTGATGCCCGCGCCTGGCAGCCCAGGGTCATTTTTATTCCGAGCACCGATGCTATTTTATTTCAGGGACTTAGTTTTCTTTTTTTTTTTTTTTTTTTTTTTTTCCAAATTTAGGTTATCCCATCCAGGGCAACAGAGGCTGGAGCTTCTCCACACAGTTAGCCTTGCAGACAGCTCTAGTTTTCCCCATCACCTTGTGGAGCTGAAGCTGTGGCAGAGAGGGAACCTGGGCTTTCGAAAGCATCTGACTGAAGATTGCCCTCACATTGTCCCCTTCAAAAAGTGTATGAGTGGTGTCACCCACAAGCTGAGGGCAGGGGAAGGCCAGTTCTGAAAGCAGCATGCACAGGTCTCACCATCACTGCAGCTCTTCTGCCCTGCTCAAGATGCCTCCCAAAGCCAAGCTCCTGGCTTCTGGATGCTGTATGCTCATCTAAAGAACTTCTGTAAGCCCCAAATATGCTATCTGTGTGTCCCAGCTAATAGAAAGGTTTGGGTTGGAAGAGACCTTAAAGATCATTTAGTTCCAACCACCCTGCCATGGGACACCTTCCAGTAGACCAGGGCGCTCAAAGCCCTGTCCAACCTGGCCTTGAACACTTCCAGGGATGGAGCATCTACAGCTGCTCTGGGCAATCTATTCCAGTGTCTCACCACCCTCAGAGTAAAGAATTTCTTCATTATATCTAATCTAAACCTGCCCTCTTTCAGTTTTAAGTCATTACCCCCTGTCCATTAGCTATGTGCCCTTGTCAAAAGTCCTCTCCAGCTCCCCCTTTAGGCACTGGAAGGCCACTATCAGGTATCTCTGGAGCCTTCTCTTCTCCAGGCTGAACAGCCCCAGCTCTCTCATGAACAATCCCAAATCAGTACTTTTCCTTTCAAAGCACACTACATGAATTTAAATCAGATTTGGACTAGGCATACACTCTGCAATCTGCAGGGCCATCGTCCCAAGGTTGGGTTGGACTGGGGCTGCCCACAGATGAGCAGGCAGGCAACTGTCCCTTCAGTCTCCAGCACTGGTGTCTCCTGCTGCCAGGACTGCTGCCTGCTTACAGGAAATGACAGCCACGCTGTCCTTCTGGGAGTAAATCTGTCTGGCACTTTGCACTAGAGCTTTGTTCTCCCCCGGCGTGGGCTGTTGAAGCATTTTCCTTCTCCCCAGAAGCTGAGTAGCCCCCTCTACACTGCACTTGGGAGGCGGATGACAGTGTGGGCTAGGTGATGGCACAAGGGACTTGGATAGGCAGGCAGGAAAAAGAAGCAGGGATTCAGTCTCATGGGGGTTTGGAGGATGTGCTGATGCCCCCTGAACTCAGACTCACTTTCCTTCCCTCCTGGGCCACGCAAATCCCTCCAGCTCTGCTCCCCTCCTGGAATTCGCTGCCCTGGCACTGTGCTCCATTTCCCCCCTCCCTAACTAAACATACCTGAAACCAATGCTCTGTGCTGCTTCTGTGCACGATCACAGTTGCTCACAAGCCAGACCCACTGCAGCCAGAGCATCCTCGGCCAGCTCTGCAAAGCCAGCTGCCAGTGCAGGGACATGCCAGGAAGAAACTTGGATGAATGAGTCTGCATGTTCCACTGCTCCTTTATCCAAAGAGCCACTATATCCTGTAGTTCCTAAATCTCTCTCCTCACATCCCTGCTCACATCAGATCAGTTTAAGAGTGGCAAAGTAGCTCATGCAGGAAGGGGAGCACTCGGCTGCAACCCTGGTCCTCCTCCTGTGCACCACAGCCCCAAAATGCCCTCAGTCTTCAGGGACGGGTGAAGTCTCCACCCTCAAAAGGATGCAAGCACTGCTTCAAGGCTCAGGCTGGCAGGAGTTCCCCAGCCCACCAAAGGCTGGTGAAAGTGGAGCCTCCTTTCTGTTTGCCGGATGCATGTGTAAAAAAAAATGCATGTGTAAAAAAAAGTGCTGCCTAGCCAGCAGCATCCCTTCACTGTGGGAAAGCAGCTCATTGTCCCTAATGCACACTGTTAAGAGGATGGCTGCAGCCTGCCTCTAGGACACTGCATGACTCAAGAAACACAAAAGTCGGAGGACGCAGGTTCCTGGAGGAGGCCAGCACCACCCCAACCAAGCAGCAGCTGGCAGAGAGCAGCGCTCAGAGCCTGTGCCAACGGAACATGCCAACATGCATGTTTTCTCTGGGGGACCCTTTCAGCTCAGCCATCCTCTCTAGCTGGCCAAGCCCATCATTTCCAAAACAGATCATGTTCCTCCTGAAATGTTTCTTCCAGCAGTTTCTAATCCTCCTTGAAGATAAAGAGGTCAAGTGGGAAACAGATTTAAGTTCTCATTTTGGGGAAGGGCTTAGACAACAGTCTCACACACCTTTTGTCCACCCAGTAGCACTGGACGTGTCCATCCTAATCTGCTCCTTCCATCTCCTCATGTTTTAAAATTCATCAGTTCTACTCAATTGTCACATTAGCATGAGCTTGCCCAGCCCACTGGCCCCAGGAGGGGACCTTGCTGGAAACCAGGGACTTGCAGCTGAAGTGACACATCTCTAAAACTCACCTTTCCCTCCCACTTTGCCACTGTCTTTACACTGTCACATGCAAAAGCATTATTTTTTATTTTGCCACTTGAAAAGTTTTCAGAAGCAGCTTGGTAAAGAGGAAGAGAAAACCTCACCCATGGCCTTCCTCCAGTCCATCCTTCTCAGCACACGAACACAGAGGCAAAGCAAAACTTATTTATGTATTTTGGAACATGCTCCAGGAATTTATGTTTTCTACTTCAACCACATCCAATTTTAGGAACAGAAGTGACTTTGAAATGTGAGGAGCCCCCTGCTCCTCCTGGCTGCTCTCTCCTTGTCTACCCAGCTCCTGTTTTGGTGGTGGAGCTCCTGGTGCTGCACCTGACCACCCAGGTCAGTGGCCCATGTGCCAGCGCAGGGAGCCACAGCCTTGGCAGGCGCTTGAGCCTCAAGCACGGTGTGTGGCTGCTGTCCTGCCTGCCAGGACAGGTCACAGCTCATCCTCCACTGTGGAGATAGCTGGTAGAAATCACCCATCGGGGCAGAAGAGGCTCCAGCTCCACATGCTGGGGACCGGTTGGGCTCATAGTCTTGCTGGGGAGTGCTGTGGTGCTTGCCAAGGACCAGGAGCCCTGTCTTTGAGAGGAAGCCAAATGCGTCCTCCCTGCACACATCAAAGGGGAAACCTCAGTGTTCCTCCCCGGGCAGCTCCTTCTCGCCTGGAAACTCTGAAGGCTGCCTTGGCCTCAGGCGTGGGATGGGTTAGTATGGGTGTCCCCTCCATGCACACTCCCAAGAAACCGTGCTGAACTGCATCAAGGCTCCCCCATCTTATTAAGAAACATCTCTTCTGCTTTGCTTACATCCTCCTGGGGCAGAAAATGAGAACAAACACCCTTGCCGAGGGACAGGGGAGGCTCCTTGGAAATGCTCTTCCATACCTGCACAGGACCCCTGAGGGGCAAACAAACATTGTCCCCCTGTCAGCAAGAGGGTCGAAAGCATGTCGAAAGGCTGAGAGCAAGCCCCTCATCCCAGACCTGAGACAGGAGGGGCAAACGTGTGGCTACTTGCTTCCCAGCACGACCCCGCTCCTCTCTTCCCCTTTCCTGCCAGCTCTGCAGGAGGAACCTATCGTGGTGGGGATTTTCCGTTTCAAACACAATTCCCTCTTCTAACCCCACACTTCAAACCAGGAGTAAATGCCACTAGCTGCAAGGCCCTGCCCAAACACCACTCCTTCCACGCTCACTGGAGGGTTTTAACCACCACTGCGCAGGCAAAGGTGGGGAGGACTAACCCCAATTCCTGACCTAATGTCATTACAGCTCTCTAAGCCCTTCAGGATGGATATTTTCTGCTCTTAATCTCTCCTCCCACTCCCAAGCTGGGAGAGGTAACTGGCTAAACTGTCGCATGCATCTGGTCACGCGTGATCACTGTCTCTGGCACAGCAGGTGAGGGGTACACGGCACTTGCCAGTCCCCGTGAGCTTCTCATGCTGCCCGGTTGCAGCAGAGGATGGAGGAGCCAGACAGGGCTGCTGGAGCCTTGCAGGACAAAAGAAGCAGCCCTTCAAACCACACTGCAGCAAGGGGGAGCACCTCCAGCTCTCTGCAGGGATTGCACTGCCCCAGGGCTGCGAGGCTGGAAAGCAAAGCAGCCATAAGCCTGTTACAAGATCTTAATGATGAGCTGTGTCTTTTCTCCCCCTCTATTCCTGGTGCTTTTCCACCTTTGATTACCCGCTCCCGAGAGCAAACAGCCCATCCTGTGCTAGGATGGCGGGCATCAATCTCCGCTATTGCTTCTGGGTGCTACTATAAAGCAGGGAAAAATAACAATGGACATAAAATACTGCTGCCATGCATGTCAGGCACTGATAAGACCCTCTGGACAGCAGTTCCTTTAACCACAGCTTTGAGAACACCTCCAGAAGTAGGTCTGACATGGGGAACAGCAACATCAGCCAGTGCAAATGCTCCCACCACCCCGTGCCATTCTGCATTAGATTTCCCCTGCTTTGACCACACATGCGCCAGGCAGCTGAAAGGCACTTACCCACTAGTCCAGCTCCCAGGAATGGTGCTGAAGATATGCTGTTGTGAGAGGGCAGGTCTCTGTGCTCACTGTAGTGCGGGCCTTCGCCATAGCTCTGCTGAAGCAACAGAGGAGCGTTACCACCGGGCATGTGACGATGCCAAGTCAAATGCCAAAATGCAAGGCTGTCGGAGCTCAGTCTCTCCTATAGCAGGAAGAGTCCAAGTAAAAGGCTCCTCATAAAAAAGGCACAGAAGTGATCTTATGCTCATGGCAGGGGAGAGCAGGGTAGTGTAGCCGTGAGGCTGTGGCACCGGGAGGAGTTATGGCACCAAAGCACGGACATACGACAGGGTCTGCCCCATGCTGGCAGCTCTCAGGCTGTTTCTGCCTTCACCCAGTGGCTTGGCACCCACCAGGTAAGGGCCAGGCAGTCCCCTTTCCAAGGCAGGGTGGCAAAGGGGTGAGGAGAAGGCCTATAAAAATGAGAAATGACACCACAGCGCCTGCTTGACTACTGAACTAAGGGAAGGGAAAGGTCCCATTTAAAAAATGAATCGCACAAACCCATTAAAACATGAGCATCTGCCAGTGTAACACCATTTCAATTAAGTTAATTTTACTCTTCCCCTCCTGAAGCCGCAGTTAAGCACTGTTGCAGCCTTGATTCCTTCTCTGCATAACCCTTCCTGTGGTCTCCATCCCTGTCGATAGTGCCTTGACTGGCCGCCCTGGTCAATTCATCCCAAAGTAAGCACCAGTCGGCCCCTCGGGCCCCCAAAGCTGTGCACTCCCGGTGCCCAGCAAGTTTTGCTGAAGGCACAGCCCATCAGGTGAGATCCCTCAACCCACTTGGCCATGACTGCATTTGGGGACCTGTCCCACCCTTCAAGCCAGGAGCCCCCCTTTTCCCATGCCAAAGCCAAGCACAGGGAGGGGAGAGGCCTGAGCAGCTGCGGGGAGCCCAGACAGGTCTGGGGGAGGTTTTTGGAAGAGAAGCCTTCTCCAGGGGGACCTCGAGGCAGCAAAGCCTGGGGAGACAGGGATGGGAGCACCCCTCATCCCACTGCAGCTCCAGCAGGGTTAACAGAACCCATGTCCAAAATGGGGCAAGAAAAGTTGTTCCAAGGTTATATCCAATCTGGGCACAAATGCATGCGCTGAGAAGCCATGCTAAAGCCCCTGTTTATTTTGGTTGGAGCTTGGTATTTGTGCTTCATCCTTACCCTTCCTTGGTCAAATGTGGAGCTGTTTTGATCTCCTGTTCCCCAGGAACCTGATCCTGGTCTTTCATCCAAACCTACCGAAAAACAGGAAGAACAAAGGTTACTCTTGCTTTATCAGCAAAGTCTCAAAGGTGCTCTCGCAAAATTAACTCTTCCTTCTACAAACAAAACAATATTTTTATTAATAAACCACTTTCTCTTGCTATGACCAATCCTCCCCTCACCCTCCTCATCCTCCCACCCCAGCTGGGAGTTTATTCCACAAACTTTAAAGCAAATCCCTCCACAACCTGGAAACGCTTCAAAACACAGGACAGTGGGAAGAGGAGAAACAAGTATTTTAACGTGCTTTATTCCAGAGAGCGCCCGTGAACATCTTCTCCCCAGAAACTGACGGTGAAAAGGAATATGAATTAAAAACTCATTACACCCATCCTGATTTTTGCCCATGATGCTGCCAGGTAATGGACCAAACTCTGTTCTTCATTGCATCTGAGCAAATTAAAAGAGTGCCCAGACCTGAAAGCCTCAGATGGGAATTGCTGGGGGTACAATGTTATCTGTGGCTTAGTCACACTCATTATTTAAGCCCCCTGTGATCCCACAGAGCAAGGTGCACTGTCAACACGGGGCCAATCAGAGCACACTCCCATCCATCTCATTTTTAGTCCTCTCAATCGCATCCGTGGCAAAGGAGATTTGACCCAAAAGGGCAAGGGATCAAACAGGAGGGTTTTGTAATGCGCCTGCATGCAGACTGCAGTAGGAAATCTCATTTCATTGTCTGCCAGGTCCACCCAGGCTGCACCTCTTGGCCTACCAGCACATGAGGCAGCCAGGGAAGACGGCAAACATCCACCAGGACAAAAAAAAAAACCCCAGGGATTCACATCAGGAAAGCTCTCACAGTTCAAGCTGCCACCACAACTGCACAGAAGAAACCTTTCCCAGCAGCTGAGCTTCAACTCAACGGCAGGACTTCTGGTCCATCTCCTCCTCTCCTGTGGGTGACCAGGGGTTGGGAGCAGCAGTCAGCATCTCCCCATTCAAAGGCTTGTGTGGGTAAGACTGGGGATTTGAGAGGGTGTCGGGCAGGGTGGGGACATCGTTCTGCCCTGTGGCCAGGCTTTGGAGATGCTACGTGGATACTGTGAGCTCAGTCGCAGCGGATGGGGAGAAATCTCAGATCTGCAGGAGGCTGAGCAGTGTGGATGGCATTGGCTAGAGCCATCGCTCTGCCTTGTCCTATGGAAACCCCAATCCCACTGTGGACGGTATACTGACACACTTGTCACGGGGCGGCACGAGAAACCTCTTGCAGCAGCTCCCAGTAGCATTCAGTATGACCCTGTGCTGGCCTCAGGGGCTCTCTGGGGATCCCTCCACTCACACTGGCTCTTCCAACAATAGCAAAGCGCCAACTGCTGAGGTGCCAGCAGGGCCTTATAGGAGATTTTTCTTTTCTTTTTCTTTCCCAACCAGTGGCAGGGCCAGGGGTGTGTGCAGGAGCAAGGACATGTAGCAGGGCAGGGCTGCAGGGCGCACTCCAATTTCGTCTTAGCAAAGCTGATTATTATGGCAAACACACTGTGTATTTGTCTCCTCCGTTCCTCTTACTGTTCATTTAACCAAAAACTTCTTTCAAATTATATCCTTCTATTTCTGTGCCTTTTTGCTAATAATTTCCCCAGAGAATTGGTGTTTAATTGTTGTCTAATTTGCATAATTATGCATATTAATCTCAACACCTAATGAATATTCATAATTCTCATTTAGATTTTGTTTTCTAATCAAAAATTTCCAATGTGATTACTGTGCAGATCAGGGACAAGCGTCTAATAATACCTTGGATACTAGGGAGAATTACTGCCAATTCTCCTACCTCCTACTTCCTAGAATAAGCTTTTGCTTTGCTAATGTGTTTTTCTATAGCAATTTATCTGCATACCCTGCAAACACCATCACAGAGGAGGAGGCAGAAATGCTCATTCTGTTCTTTCTGCCTTCATGGGTATTTTTAAAGCTCCCCAACAGTCAGGGCGAAGATATGAGCCGCAGCCATCCTTGGCAAACTCACCTCTTTGTGCTGGAAGGATCAGCACATCAGCACCATGGCCCCAACCAGGCTTTGGCTGTGGCTGGTGCCCTCACAAGGCATCTCGGGAGCCCCAGAGCCAGAGGGGAAGCTGAAGCGTGGGGATCCTGATCCCCATGTCCACCTCTACACCATGAAGGATGGGCATTCGTGTGTCCTGGATCACCCTGCCCTCCCACAGAGCCACCTGGACCTGTCTCTAACCCACTCAATGGCAGAGGATCCTCAGGCTAGGATGTGTTAGGAGAGGATGCTCAGTGGGGCAGGCTGCAGGGGAGCTCTGGAGGGAGTTCAGGTGCCCGGAAGCCCAGGATGATTCTTTTCTGCCAAAATTCCTAAAAAATAAAAACTAATTTAAAAAAAAAAACACTGCCAGGCCTCCCCAAGGAAAGGGGGAAGAGGAGATGGTGGCCGGTACAGGTGACAAAAACTGAGGCCAAGAGGCTCACGCGTCCCCTAGACACAGAGAAACCCTCTGAACAAGCTAATTCCACACTGCGGTGCCACCAGTGTGCCTCAAGGAGGGGTCAAAACCACACTGGGTTCTCTGACAGCATGCACGCAGTGCGGCAGGTTGTGGAAGACAACTTGCTCTCCCCCCACACTGTTCTTGGGGAGATGCAGAGTTGAGGGCAAGCAGCCCCGACCACCCTGCCCACACCAGCCGAGCGGGAGCCAGGAGGAAAACCCTGACCTCCTGATGGCATCAGCTCTGCAGCACACAACGAGGCTGCAGGCGCAGCAGTGGCCAGGTGCCACAATAGCAAACCAACCCCCAGAGAAACCCAAAAAGTCGTCTTTTCTCTCCAGGTGCCGGTGTTCATGTGGTCACATGGTCACCAAGGTGAAGCGAGGTTATCACTCTCCACCCAAGCAGCAATGAAAGCGGCACAAGGCTCTGGAAGCAGTCCCAAAGGCTCAGCCACCTCTGAATGTGCCCGTATCGGCATGCCACTGCAAGGCCAGCCTGCTGTTTGATGCCTTCTGGAAAAAAAGGCCTCATGCTTTCCCCAAGCTGCAATCACCAGCATGAAAGGTGTGGCAAAAATCTCCAATTTTCAGCCTGCAGGTGTTTAAAGGATTTAGGGATTTCTGGGATGAAGCCAGGAAAAAAACAGACTGCCCGCTTTCGACTTCTGGCATCTGTCCTACACTCAACGCCAAACTGCTCTTCCCCCCTTTGTTTTGGAGTAAGGATCTAAAATGTGGTACCAAATGCCCTCTGCCTATCCTGTGAATACTCAAAGTTTGGCCAAAGGCAGGTGCTTCCAGAAAAGCCCCTAAAAAATGAGCAAGTTTTTGCACCATAAAACCCCCAAAGACAGTGCCACCACCAAACGCGGTCATATTTTCCTCAGCCCGTGGCGCTTGCTGGCAGTGCCCTTGAGCTCAGCCTTCCCAGAGGCAGCACCTGGCACTGAGCAGCCAGGCTTGACCTGAATAGAAGAAGAGAAAGAAACAGAAGACGGGGAAAAGCCTGGAATGAGAAGGACACGACTCAGGCAGCCCCATGCTGGTGTCCCTGGGGCTCTCCCCAAGAGCTCACCCAAGGGCACTCAAGTATCCCATCCGGACCCTTTAGTCCCAGCAGCTCGGGAGGCGAGGCCATGTGCCTGGGGGACGGTGAGAAGCACCTTGGGACACCTGGTGATGAGTTTCCTGCCTACGGGCATTGTCCAGGTGCTGCCAGGCTCCCCAGTGAGACAGAGATCCCACACGCATCGTCCCCCAACTCTGCCTCATTCCCAGGCACAGATTTCCTGCATTAAAGCACACACAGTCCTGGACAAAAAGATCATAAATCCAAGTCACCAACAGAGATCATGTCAAAACTCACGTGGCACAGCTGAATTATGTTTTCACAAATTAGTTTAATCCTGGCATATCACAGCTTTTCAGTGCTTGGCTTTGCAACACTTAGTACGCTCTTCCAGTTTAGGGAGTGTGTGCAGTTTTAGAGATGCTCACGTATGCACGCAGCTATCGGGAGCCAACTTCTTTTTAAAATAAACCTATTTGCCAATTAACCAAGTTAAGGCACACTTTCCAATTCAGAAAAGACAAAAATAGGAACTACCTCCTCTCTCCATTAATAGTTATTAAAAAGCATACAGATTAATTGTGCATTTTAATAACTCTGATCATGAATATTCATAACATTTCTTGCTCATGTTCTAATTAGAACATACTAATAGAATAAGATGTAGCTGTCAGACAGTAATTTTTTTTCCCCCTTACGATTTCTGTACTGCATCTAAGAAGAGCTGATAGATGAGAGCCATCCTAAGCTCTCAACATGGATAAAAATAATTTGTCCACTTTTAGTCTCAGCAAAAAAAAAGCCCCTTTGCCTGATAATGCGCCATAGCAAAAGGCTACACACAAGTGATGGGTGACACAAGGTACCAGGAGCCATTCTCCACCCAGGAGAAAAAAAAATCGCTTTAAATACACAACCCTTAAACAAGAAAAAGCATTAAGGTGGGTGCAGGGTTTTCTGCCCCATCCTCACATCCCAGCAGCCACTTACAGTCTCTCCTGCTCAGTTCCCGGTTTGTGGCTTCCAGCCCCCACCCATGGGGTCCCCAGAGCAAAAATGTAACCCCAAGAGATGCTGCTCTGGTTTCAATAGCCCAAGTCATGACAGGTACCTGGGCACATGTATGGGCCCTCGAGCCAGCTGTGAGCCCGGAGGTTTTCTGTAGCTCTCTCTCATACAGGGACAGCACAGGGACACAGCTTAGGAGGGAGCAGGGCTTTGGTGCCCTCCCTGCTCTACACACCCTGAGGTGGCCAAGAAGGACTCCCTAGGACAAGGTCTTTCAAAACAAGCTCAATCCGTAATGACTCCTTGATGAGGAAAGTTCAAGGGGTGGGCAGCTGTCCCTCTAGACCCAGAGGACATGCAGGGATGCAGAGCAGGACACTTTGCTCCTAAGGTGTCTCATTTGTGCACCAAGATCCAGAGTTTTTGCTCTTAAATCCTGCACCAATGGCCACCTGGAAGAGAACACACATTGCTGCAAAGCTGTGGTTCAGCAGGCTCCAATGACTCAAAGGCGCCTAGTTTTCAGTGTAAGGAGGAAGATGGAAGGGGACTGTCGGGCACCCCACAGGTGACAGTGGGGGGACACAGTCATGGATGACGTGCTGTTCAAGCTGCGGCTGAGCGCTTCCCTCCCCCAGGCCGTCCCTGCCTCTGCAATCTGCCAGCATCAAAGTGCCCTCCCTAATCTGATTCCCATCAAAATGACTAGGCTAAGCTTTTTTTTTTTTTTTTTTTTTTTTTTAAATTTTATTAAAAATATTTAGGCCAAGCCCCTCATGTGGCTGGACAAGGCTCAGGAGCAGCTGCAGCTGCCAAAGATTGCATCTTCCATCTTCAAGGATCTACTGACCATAAGGTGCCTGCACTAAGGCTTTGAAAGCCAGGCAGCAAATTCTGCTCCAGCCCACAGTGCCCACAGGCCGGGGCAGGACAGGGATGTGGTGGCAGCTAGGAATAAAAACTCTGCAGCCAGCAGCTCATCGTGCTTATGTTAAGAATACACTTAACCTCTTCTAGCCCCTAAGCTGCCCCGGGAGAAGTGCGAGGGACCCCACTCCCCCTCTGCCTCTGTCGGAGGTGGGATGGCATGAGCCACACAGACAGAGTTACCAGTGCCACTGCAATTTGATTTGAAACAGAGGTGACAGAAGGCTGCTTGATAAACACTTCCAAATTAAGCGGCTTTGTGTCCTAATCGCTCTGGCTATCAGCCTTACAGCAAAATCTCTGCTAAAAGGGATTTGAAATCAATAAAATTAGTCAACTAGTAATTAGCTTTAGTCCCAGTCGAACTAGCAAAGTTGTTTTTCCCAGCAAGAATTGGTTCCTCAGACCCATGTACCACCGCTCAGTGAGGAAAAACCCACTGACGCATCTTGGCACCCAGGCATCCTCCGGGAAAGGGCCCTGGGTGCAGGCAGAGCCCCTGCAAGGGGAAAAGCAGGCACTGGGAGTGGCCACCAGCTCTGCCTGTTTATTTACCAGCCTCATCCACCCCCAAATAGGAAAAAACAGCTGTGAATAGAAGGCAGCCAGTAGCTGTTTACAGGACGTCGATTGTGGATGGGACTATACAATTTGTTCACTTCCTTTTCCCAGTGCACGACAAAGTAATTTAAAAAAAAAAAAAAAAAGGCAAAAGAAAATCCCCAAAAGCAAGCAGTGTCCAACACCTGGAGGGCAGCATGGGGTCCACAGCAATGCCACCTTGGTGGTCCCTGCTCAAGGGGCAGACTGGGGAGTCCTCACTGCAGGTAGCGTAGCTCCACTGTCTTGAAATTTGAGGTTGGACCAAAGCTGGTTGGCCGAGACAGCAAGGCTCAGCTTTTCTGCTGCCTGAGGAGAAAGAATGTTGCTGGATCTCACATGACAGTGGGCGTTTTTGTGCTTCAACCACATAGCCTGTGCTGCCCTGCAGGTAGCCGCAGCCCATCAGGTCCTGGGGGAAGGATGCAGCATGGCTGGATACAGGATGGGATGGTTCCAACGAAGACAGTCGCTTGTTGGGATGTGCTCCCCCAAGCCCACAATTTAAGGGGCATGGGGGTGATCCTTGAGGACGAGCACCACTGCTTAACTGGCCCCCAGATAGCGAGGTGCCAGCTCTGACTAGAGGGATCTGAAGTTACTGCATCATGCCCCAAGGAAGGGGATGGAGCCACACTGCTCAAGAAGCTAACAGCTCCCCCGGACCCAGCTCAGTCCTGTCCTTTTCCCTCCGTGCTGCCAGCTTCCTGACCCATCCAGGAGGAGCAAGTGTGCCAGGAGGCACAAGCGGATGCTCTGGACCATGATAATCTGGTGAAGCAGAGGGGAGCAATACCATTCTCCAGATCAGGCACCCAAAGCAGGGACACATACAACTGTTCAGACACATTAAACCAAAAGGTCATCTCAGAGCCCATGGGGCAGACTCTGCCCATTTATCTTTGTGATGATGAATGTACCGAGAACCCAAAGCCAAGACACACACATCCGCCCCACACAGGCTCCTGTGTCCCTGTCTCCAGGGAAGCACCCGCTGCTGCCTTCCCCTCCCCAAAAGTGCACTCAGGGATAATTTCTTACTTAAAAAAAGCTGATGCCCCCACTTCAGTGATTATTAATTCCTCCACTTAGCATCTGCTCTGGCATCTCTCGTGTTGTATTCTGGTTCAGCGGTTTCTGCATGGTCCACAACCCAAGCTGTGTTTTAGGAAATGTTTGGGGCTGGGGAAAGACAGAAGTGGTACCAGGCAGAGAGCGGAGAAAAATTAAGCACTCCCCATTGGCTTTGAATGAGGGATGGGTATGAAGAGAAATTAAATCTACAGCCAATACCAAAACAAGCCAGAAAGGGAGGAAAAAGAGCAAAAGAAGTACTTCAGTTACTCCTGGTCTTTTGCAAGACGGTCTGGGAGATGATGTATGTGGCGTTTCAAAATGAAGCTGCTGTGGGTCAGGACACCACTTCACTCAAATGTCACAGCCCACAGGTGGCTGCAACTGCTCTCTGGTTTTGGAGGTGCTAGGGTGACACCCCAGAAATGCCCCAGAAGAAAAAAAAAAAAAAAAAAGCATACAAAACAGTGTTCAGAACAGGGCAAGTGTTATTTGCAGACCCTACAGGAAGGTCCCCACTGTGTTTTGGGGGGTGGCTTTTTGGTAATAAAAATGAGACTTTGCCAGCTTAAAGTCATAATTAAGTAAATAAGTCACCTGGACCAGTCCAAACCTCATCAAGGCCTTGCAAAACAACTGCATCCAGTGCCAGTGGTGGGACAACACTGCATTGTGGCACTGCCACCACCACCAGTGTCTGCAGCATGGCCAAGGACCAAACCTTGAGTCCTGTGGATCATATCAGCGCCAAATTGCTGGGCTACCCTCTCCCTGGAGGACAGGCCAAACTGGACAGAATTTATTAAACCGAAAAAAAAAGCTAGCAAGATCAAGTGAAGGCAGCAAGGTCATTGGGTCTCCTGAGTGCAGGGAAGAAGCCCACTCCCTCCAGCAGAAAGGCACAGAGAGCAGAGACTGTCCTATCTCCCAGCGCCTAGGAAAGCCAGCAAGATGCCACAGAGAGAAAGAAAACAACCCTGTGACGACAACCAGAGGGAAAAAAATAAACTTTAAAGCTCAAAACACTTCCCCCAGCTGTAAAAACAAAGGCACAGCAATGACCAAACAAGAGCACAAAGAAGCAGCATGAAAAGGGGATGGAAGATAATACCGGGCTTGACCAGTCAGGTGCTTTGAAAAGGTAGGCAGCCTGAGGAACGAACCCACCGCACTCCTTGTCCTCAGCCTCTCCATGACAAACCTATCAATGTCCCTCATCCTCAGCTTCCATCCAAGCCCAACAGACCATCCACACTCTGCAAGAAGCAGGATATCAAGGAGAGTTTAAGGGACAAAAGTGCAGGGAAATGGGCCAAGAACAACATTGGTCTGAGTCAGACCAGTAACAGGTGTCAGAGAATTCGCTTTTTCTTTGCCAGCACCTTGGATCAACATGTATTTTGGAGGAGCAGCTCTGCTACCCTCCTTGTGAATGGAAACAGAGACTCAACATGAGGCAACAGCAGGAATCCCACAGCCACTGGACAAACGGCCCCTGCGGTCCTACTGCACCATGACATGGCAAAGCAGGGCTGCAGGGACCGCAGAGGGTGGAAGAAGCACGAGGGGCTGCTCCAAGCCCTGGGGATGAGCCCAGACCTGGAGACAAGCCACCCACAGCTGCCAGTGGAAGCTCACAATAAAACCAACCCTGCAGAAGAGCAAGGAGGTAGCTCAGACCTGACCCCACAGGATGCCCTTACCAGGAGCATGACACAAAGCAACCCAGCCCTCCCCAAATGGCTTTTTGACGGGAGGCTGGGGAACACACCCACGCATCAAAAGCAGGCTCTGACTCAGGGCTGCTAAGTCTCAGTGCAGAGAAATGCAGCACTGGACACCAGCAGTACCATCCCATCACCTCTCCAGCAACCCAAGCTCACTGAACGCTGCCAACATGCTGCTCCATGCTATTTCCAGGCATGCAACTTGAAAAAGTGTTTAATTCTATTCACTAAATATTAAAACAAGGAGTTACATCCCTGACCTGAACACCAGAATCATGCTAGTCAGGAGCCCCGAGTTTGACCCATGTCTATAGAACCTCTGAGTGCTCCGGGGAACGGCAACACTGCAAGCAAACTGGAAACGCAAAGACGGCCTTGTAGAAAACTTTTACTTGTGTTCTGCATTGCATGCATTCAACAACATCAACATGGTTGCTAACACAAAACATTTTAAATCCAGTAGATACAGGCTTATTCACAAAGGGTTATATTCCATTAAACAGAAAGCTTTGGGGAGAAGAGGGAGAGTAAATCCACATCCTGTTTTTTCCAGCTCATTTATTTTACCACAAAGTTGCACACTCATGAAAGATGCAGACACTCGACACTAATGCAAGTATTGCTGTCCAAAGAAAGAATTAATTTTGCTGAGCGTGCACAGCAGCCCAGTGCCAGCAAGGAATGAAATATGACATCTGCTAGTCTCCTGGGACCCTAGGTATTGACCTTTCATATTTCACAGGCAATTGTGTATTTTGTACATATGCACAGATGCACAGAATACACACATACACCCCCACTCCTTTACTTAGAATCATAGAATCATAGAATCACATGGTTGGATGGGACCTATGAGATCATCTAGTCCAACCGTCTTCCCACTACCATTGGTGCCAGAGCTACTAAACCATATCTTGTAGCTCCTCATCAAGCCGCCTCTTGAACACTGCCAGGGACGGCGACTCCACCACCTCCCTGGGCAGGCCATTC
>WHYT01012383.1:0-20670 GCA_009806455.1 Tetrax tetrax | reverse complement strand
AGTTGGGCCCAGTCGGCTGCCCGGCGGGAGGCCAGAGGGTGAGGCCTGCAAGGCCCACAAGGCTCGCGCCTCCCCCTCTCTGCCCCCGCTCAGCTGGCTTCACATCTTCTCCTTTTTTTTTTTCCTGTTTTCCCCTTCTTAAATACGTTATCGCAGAGGCGTTATCACGGGACATTCTGCTACCAATTGGCTTGGCCTTGGCCAGCAGCGGGTCCGCCCTAGGCCCGGACGAGTCCACTGACCAAAGGGGAGCAACTTCTAGCAGCTTCCTACAGAAGCTACCACCTTAGGCCCCCCCTTGCTAAACAAAACCAGAACAGTATAATATTCCTTTTCAGAGGAAAAAGGTATTACTACATTAGTATTTCTTCACTATGCTTGGGCATCAGGAACTCCTTTCTCACTGGAGAAAAGTGAGGATCCTTATCAACACAAAAGTTAAGATTGCTATGAGCTATAACTTTTGTTGCAATGATACTAACAGAGCACACCAAAATAATGAATTTGGGAGTTTAAATCATTCAAATACAAAAGATAAAGTTTTGAACTCAGACAGTTAGACAGCCTTGTGCTACAATTGCTAATGGTCTGTTTCAAATTGAAAGCAAAGATCCTTCAGAATCTAAAGCGTCAACTATAAATACCAATCTACAGAGCCTATGTTATAATCTGACCTGTTTCCTTCTGAGGGCACCTGCGCACCTATTAAAAATGTAAGAATATATTTTTATTTATGTATATTTATTGAAATGTGCAAGTCTGTGGAACAAATGAATACTTTATAGTGCACCATAGTCCTACTTTTCAGATGGAGAACCTACAGGACAGGAAGGTCATTTCATCTCACATATTGCATCTCTAGATCAAGATAACTGCCTTGCTATCACATGAGTATGCAATGAAGGGTATCTTTCTCTTGAATGGCTCTCACAGGGCAGCTCAAAACTCAAATTTTGACATTAAAGGCAGTTTGCTATCTAGTTACAGCTCTGTCTATACAACTTAGACAGCAAGAACAAGAGGATTCTAGTGCAATAATCTCCCAGTTTCCACAAGACTAGTTTAATTGTGCTTTATTGTGATTTTAAAGTACAGCAATCAAAGTTTGACTATAATATACCTACCTTTCCTGAAAGACAGTTGGACCAAAGCATGCTGTTAAGTACACTAAGACTGAATTTCAGAAGTGAAATAAAACACGAACTTAAAAGAGTTTCTCACTGATTGAGGTAGTCATTATTTTATACTGCTTTGCTTGTACACAGTTTATGCAGTAGGAGATTTTTACAAATTCTGGTTTAATCAAAGAGTAGGTAATGCATCTGTCATGATGATTAGAAGGTGCTCCAAACCTGCAACTTCCCCTCTTTCAAAAATTAAAGGTAGAAATACATTTTTGTTCATAATAAGCATTATTATTACCTCTGTTGTAGCACCTAGAAACCTAACTGAAGTTAGAGTCCCGTTGTGTTGGTCTAATACAAAGATGTAACAGCAATGGCAAATCTCTAACCCAAACATTTTGCAGTTTACAGAACAGTCAGTATATGATTAAAAATTATAAATATAAACAAGTTATTTTTGAAGATAACATTTCCCATTTTACACAAGGGAAGCATACAATGCAAGAGATGAAGTGAATTGCAAGAAGAGGGCTGAAGCAAGGAAGAAAACTCACCTGCACATCCTACTCATTGGATTAAGTTTGCACAGAAGAAGGTTACACAGCCAGGACACAGCTGACACAAAACACTGGGCTTTTTTAGCACAGTTTAGAAAAACCAGTTGAGGCCAACACAGGAGCTGAAGTCAGATTTCTTAGGACACAGTCCAATAACCCTATTTCTGTCCTTAAAATAAAATTTTGTGCTCAAATGGAATTGAGTGCACCCCCAGCAAGTTCGCTGATGACACCAAGCTCTGTGGTGCAGTCGACACGCTGCAGGGATGGGATACCATCCACAGGGACCTTGACAGGCTGGAGAGTTGAGCCAATGCCAACCTCATGAAGTCCAATGAGGCCAAGTGCAAGGTCCTGCATGTGTGTTGGGGCAATCCCAGGCACAAATACAGGCTGAATGG
Organism: Tetrax tetrax; assembly: GCA_009806455.1. Taxonomy (NCBI): domain Eukaryota; kingdom Metazoa; phylum Chordata; class Aves; order Otidiformes; family Otididae; genus Tetrax; species Tetrax tetrax. Next base: position 18,588 of record WHYT01012383.1, on the reverse strand, counting down.
AGAATGGATTGAGAGCAGCTCTGAGGAGAGGACTTGTGGGTGTTGGTTGATGAGAAGCTCAACATGAAAACTGGAGAGGGACTTATTTACAAGGGCATGTAGTTACAAGACAAGGGATAATGGCTTTAAGCTGGAAAAGGGTAGATTTAAATTAGACATAAAGAAGAAATTCTTTACTGTGAGGGTGGTGAGGCACTGGAACAGGCGGCCTAGAGAGGTTGTGGATGTCCCCTTCCTGGAATCATTCAAGGCCAGGTTGGATAGGGCTTTGAGCAACCTGGTCTAGTGGAAGGTATCACTGCCTGTGTCAAGGGGATTGGAATTAGACGGTCTTTAAGTTCCCTTTTCATTCCATGATTCAATGATTGTATGAAACACTTTTAGTTACATACCCACACACTTGTTCTGTTTGGACTTCCCAAGCTATGAACACCAGTGAGCTTTGACTACAGATGAAATACTTTAAAGGAGAAGAATACTCTGAAGTCAGGAGATTCTCCTGACGTACCATCTGCGTACATAGCCAAAAACTACTAGTGTCTCTGAGGGCAATCCAATTGCTGTATTGTATTAAAAAAAACATGTAGACATGGCACTTCAGGGCATGGGTTAGTGGACATGGTGGTGTTAGGTACATGGTTGGACTTGATGATCTTAGAGATGTTTTCCAACCTGAAAGATTCTATGATTCGAAGTATGCCAAACAGTATGGTATGCATTATGGTCTGGAGAAGCTGTTCCTGGTTCACCTGAGGAAGTGGGTCTACTTTTTTTTAAGAGTACTCCTTTTTTAAAGAGTACTGTAACATGAAAGCCTGCTGTGATCTGGGAAACTTTTTTTTTTTTTGTGGGCTTTTTTTTTTTTTAATGTGGTTATGTGTTTCATAAATGGTAAGTGTGTATTGAGTGATGGGTAAAATGGGAGGTCAAATAAGGTGAGATGACAGAGTCATCTGTGATTAACGGTTTAACAGGAAAAAAATATTGCAGATCATTTCTTTGGTTAATATTATTCAACCATCTGTAATGTAGTCAAATAATGAACACATTTCACTTGTGAACAGAAGTATTCATCAATTGGTGAGGAAGAAGCAGGAATCAAATAAACAATTCATAAATATTACTTAACCTACTCGAGTAGAAATGGATTCTTACGTTGAGGAACCCTTCTGTCATCGACTAAATTATTATAAAACAAATAGCACACACAGTGCAGATAACTAGAGGACTGTCCTCTTGAAATAGCCTTCACTCAACAAATACAAATTTTTGGCATCTTTATTGTCTCAGTAAACTTATGCAAATACGCACAACAAAATTAAATAAAAGATATTTATGAGAAATTAAAGGGAGGACAGGGTAAGAAACCTAAACCAGATGTTACTTTGAATAATGGCATTTTATGAGACTTTTCCCACTAGATTAATTAATCTGAGAGAATCAGTGATGGTGTACTGCTGATGTTAACCACAGCAAACAAATATGAAACTGAAGATCATTTTTGTCTCTTTTTGACAGGAGCATCTGGCTTCTTGGCAGGCTTTGTGGACCTTTACATTGACATCTCCAGCAATACCTCTATATCCATCAGTGTCTGTCGTAGTTTAGAGCCACTCAGGACCAGACTACGCAGTCTCTCTCTCACTCCCCCTGAGCGGCACAACTGCTTCCTTGTCAGGGGAAGAACTCCTCACATTCCTCCTCTGCTCCATTGTGGGGTCCCTCCCAGGGGCTACAGTCCTTCATGAACTTCTCCAGCATGGGTCATTTCTTCCACAGGGTGCAGTCCCTCCAGAATGGCTGCCTCAGCCTCCTTCAGGTATCCACCTGCCCCAGCATGGGGTCCTCCACGGGCTCCAGGTGGATCTTTGCTCCTCCATGGGCCTCCATGGGCTTCAGGGGGACAACCTGCTCCACCATGGTCTTCACCACAGGCTGCAGGGGAATCTTGGCCAGGAGCCGCATTACTCCTCCCCCTCCTTCTTCACTGACCTTGGCATCTGCCGTTGATCCTCTCACAAGAAATTCTTCACAATCAACAGGCAGGCAGATGCCTCTCAGGTTCTCTTCACATCTCCTCTCCACTTCTTGCATCCGGGCCAGGCTGAGTTGGGCCCAGGCAGCCGCCCAGCAGGAGGCCAGAGGGTGAGGCCTGCAAGGCCCACAAGGCTCGCGCCTCCCCCTCTCTGTCCCTGCTCAGCGTCTTCACATCTTCTCTTCTTTCTTCTTTTGTTTTCCTGTTTTCCCCTTCTTAAATATGTTATTGCAGAGGTGTTATCAGGGAACATTCTATCACCAATTGGCTCCACCCTGGCCAGCAGCGGGTCCGCCCTAGGCCCGGCCGAGTCCACTGAAAAAAGGGGAGCAACTTCTAGCAGTTTCCTACAGAAGCTACCACCGTAGCCCCCCCTCACAAAATAGAACCAGAACATTGTCACAGGAAGCCACTGCAAACTGACCAATTACAGCCATTATCCCTACAATTCACTTTTTTGATTTGATGGATTTGATTTTTTTTTTTTTAAATAAGGTGTTTTGGTTCTCTTTTTAGGTTTCTTTCTTTTTTTTTTTAATATATCGCTGGGCAGATTTCTATTAGAAATATAAAGGAAGGAAACTGTTCTACAAATTTTCTACCTGTATTTACATATAGTTTCCAGACTGCTCATCAGCAGAGATCTCCAGCAGATGTGTAAATGTACAAATGTGTGCTAGTCCCTTAAGCTTACTCTGTAAAATAAGCTTTTGTTCTAGTAAATATGGATGGATTTAAACACATACTTGCACACTTCTCAGAATAAAAGCCATTAATTGATACTCCATTATCATAATTAGAAGGAAGGAAATGAAAATTGTAAGTCATCAACGAATTTTCAAATTATTTGTAATGTAAATGTAATTTTCTCTGTCTCCAGACAGTAAATAATAAATATCATTTGCAAACCACCTATCTTTGAATGAAAGAGTGTTCACTTTTGAGTGAAAATGCTTTATTTCAAACATACTTTTTACTTTTCTTTAAAAATAAAGAAAGCTATATATTTGAAAGTATAAACTCACAGAAAAATAGTTACATTTCTCTTTAAACTGAATGTTAGGGCTGAAAGTGAACCTGGAAACTTTACCTAGAACATAGTCTGACTGAGGACCTGCCACACCTAGCCCTTGAGTCTACCACTAAAAAGAATAACCACACACCAAAAAAAGCCTCAAACCCAAACTGTTTATTCACAAAGACTCTCAAAATTGTGTTGATGTTTGTACCAGTAGCAACTATATATGTTGCTAGTCTAAATTTCTCTTGCTTCGGATACTTTGTTTCTAACATAGGACATAGACATTAAAGACTAATATTGCTGTTTAGTCTTCCCCTCTATATACTAAAACAGTACAATTCTTTCAGCTTCCCTCCAACTTTATGCTTATCCAGTTTATGACACCCATATAAATAATCTAAAATACCATTTGTTTCACAGCTTGCTCAGCATCTATTGTACCCCAAGCACTTTTCTGCAGGGCTGCCCAGTCAGTTATTTGCCAGTTTTGAGTTGTGCGCTTGGGTTTTGCCACTACGAGCACCCTGGGGTCCACTGTTTATTCTCTGGAAAGTCTGTGGTATAGGCAAAATGTACAGTCTTTTTGAAATATATACCCATACAGTTGTGACAGTAAAATAGTGCCTCCCCAGGCAAAGGACTTGTAGCAGTTTGGGAAGGACTAGAGACCCAATCTTAGGCAAAATCAAAGCCTGCCTCATGCTCTCAACACTGAGGAAAGAGCTGCCCAGCTAGCCTAGGTCAGCCCCCAGGTTCCTGTCTGGCCCCTCTCCAAGAGACCCTGCACCAGCACACCTAGCTAAATGCCACAAGAAGCCTCGGGGAGAACAGATCCGCCATGTAGGACTTCATTGCTTGTAGGTGTCAAAGTGCTGGCAGCAGAGAGGCTGTAGGGAGAAGACTCGAGGGGCTGCCCTGTACGGGACAATGCTGGCTTCAGACACCTCCAGCAGACCCACCACAAGACACCACTGAGTCTGTCAGTCAAGCTGGTGACACCTCTTGGAAAATGTGTCCTAAAAAGGGCAGAAATGCTGGATGGGCAGAGGAGGAAGGGAGAAAAAGAAAAAAAAAAAAGTGTAAGAAAAAGCAGAGGGAACACAAAGGTCAGAGGAGGAGGTCCTCCATAGTGGACCAGGTATTTCCAAAGGGACTGCAGCCCATGGAGGACCTGTGCTGGAGCAGAAAAGAGTGAGAAGGAAGGACAGGCAGAGAGAAACCACTATATCCTGACCCCAACCCCTGCACTGCTTGTTGCCACACTGAAGGGACTGAGTGAGATCTGAGGCAAGAACAAGTCAGGAGGAGAAGTGTCTGGGATGAAGGAGTGAAGTAGAGAATAGAAAGATATTTGAAGCGAAGTAAGATTGGAAGTGAAGCTGAGCCTGGCAAATGAGGGGAAGTGTAGTTTTCCTCTGAATGTTTTAATGTTTGTCTTGTTTGGGTTTTTTTTGTTTTTGTTTCCCAGTACCCAAATCAATAATTACATAGCTATGTTACTTGGTATTAAATTCAGTTAACTTCCCCAAATCAAATCTGTTTTACCCATGACAGCACTTGATGTGTGATTTCCTTGCCTTTATACTGACTGATGAGATTTCATGCTCCTTTTCCTCTTGTTTTCTTCTCCATCTCAAAAGGAGAAGGGGGTGAGCGAGCAGCTGGGTGTCTACTAGGCTGCCAGCCAGGGCCAAGATACCACAAGCACTCCATGTCTGAACATGGGATGAACTCAGCTGATCATAGTATGCACATACATATGTTTACTGCTATTTTATCCCTTGGTAGCTACAGAGAGGTACATCACTCCCGGGATTTCTGGGAGATACAGCATAGACAACAATTATGCTGATCGTGGTATCAGCTACTATCTTGTGAGACAAGACCATCACGTTGCCTTGCAGATAACCCCATTGCTGTCTTGATGTGGCCATCACATCTGGACATCAATACATTGCTCCATTTCAAAGCACTATGGTAAGATGAGGAAAACAGCTTAAACCTTTCCATTTTATCTTGTAAAAGCAGAAAGGAAAGATTTCTTCATACCAGATAGGTTGTCTGTGATAACAAATTCCTTATGAATAAAAGTGCGTATATATTCTGATCTCTGAAGTGTCTGACGTACTTTGGATGGTATATAAATATCACTGAGTAAGTTCATATTGTCCTAGTGCATTCTATTCTAAAACTAAGTACTGAACCTTAAATTGAATGGCTTGTTGATGAGGTCTAAATGTAGCCTAATGCCAATTTGACAGTGAGCTGAAATGTTTCTGAATGGGCTGGCATGAAATCTAAATGTGTATAGAATTTGCTTTGATAATCACAATGTAAGCATACTAGCTTTCCATCATTTTCTTTCAAACTGAGAGTTGCTTCCTCCAAACTTAGTGTCAGCATTAAACTATTCAAAGCCAAATATGTTGGACAGTTTTTCAGGCCTTTTGTGAATGATTTAAAGATTACAAATAGGGACAGAAAAATACTGTTCCGTCATCAAATCACCAATAACAAAATAGGATAAGAATGAAGCACAGAAAATCTGCCCTTAAGCAATCTAAGCTGGCTGGTGGTAAGCCTCAGGCTATAGCTGATAGTGGGTGCGCATATGTATTTGTGTGTTCACATTTTTTCCTCCAAGGAGGAACAAATAATTTCTACTGCAGTTCTGCCTAGACATAACTCCAAGCAACTGTGATATATTTTTGGCATGAAAATGTGAAAAGGAAAAGGACAGATTGTTTACTAAAAGAAAGCAAACAGAAACAAGATACATTTATACAGGGTTGAAAATGACAGAGACTTGCTGATATACAAGGCCCTTGCTTTGTAAAAGTTCAAGCTAGCTCATGGTACCATTTCTTAATAAAGTGAACTGTGCAAATAAACAGCCCATTGAATAGTAACCAGAGGGCACGATCTGAAAAGGTTAGACTTGACTTGAGGATATTGACTGATTAATAGGAATATAGAAATCTTTCTCTCCAAGAGGTCTAAATATCTTTTCCCCAAAAACAGATTATTTTTCTCACATGCACAAATGCAGTTTGTCGTTGGTTTGGTTTTGTTTGTTTGTTTTGTTTTTGTTTTTGGTTTTTTAACAAAAGTAAGCCTTGCAAGTGCTTTATGGATGCTCTTCTGGACCTTGTGCAATTGAATGAGGGCTGGCAGTCAAGGTGGTAGTAACGATCCACAAGTATAGATCATCATAAAGGAAAGCAAAATCTGCTGGATGCTGCATTTCTCAAACTCTTTTAATTTCTATAATAGATTTGTAATCTCTACAAGTCTTACCCAATATGTCCTATGATAAATGTAATTTCTTTTTTGCACATTTAAATGTAGGCAAAATGCTGTATTCATCAACTTCTATTCTAATCTAGTTTAGAATAACAGTGTGATCCTAACCGTTTTACCCAGTACGTTTTGCTCTCCACTGTACATCTCCGTTGATAGTCAGACCCACATGTTACAGTACATTAACTCTTCATTCTTTAAGGCCATAGTCACACTCCCTTGGGATAAATGCCATATAAGCCAAAGTCTGAATCGCTCCGGTTCCACAAACAGGACCTTAGAATTAGTTTGGCGTAAGAATATAGGCTGTCTCTGCATATGTGTTTCTACAGAACATAGCACAAGAAGATCTTTATCCTATTAATGGGAATACTAACAATAAATGTAATTTATTGTTAGTAAACTATTTTTAATGCATGAAAATGTCTCCAATAGAAATGAACCAATGATCATAGAATCATAGCATCTTTAAGGTTGGAACAGACCTCTGAGATCATCAAGTCCAACCATTAACCTAACACCACCACATGCACTATACCATGTCCTGAAGTGCCAGGTGTACACATTTGAACATCTCCAGAGATGGTGACTCCCTCACTTCCTTTGGCAGCCTTTTCCAGTGCCTGACCACTCTTTCAGCAAATAATTTTTTTTCTTAGTATCCAATCTAAACCTGTCCTGCTGCAACTTGAAGACATTTCCTGTTGTCCTATCAGACAATGGGGATATGGATAATTTATGGCATAACTATTTGCCGCTGGTTTAAAGAAGCTTTGTCAAGACAGCAACAGTCAGCAGAATATGTTGAAGAATGAAAATAACAGAAAAATCTAGGTTGAAAGGAGGCTCTGGAGAGCATCAGGGCCAAGCTCCAGCTCAAAGATATAATTTTAGTCTTATATTTTACTGCTTTCACACTTGAAAAAGTTGTCTGTACATACATGTTCATGTGTACGTGCAAAGAAGAGTCCGACTAAAGCACAAACGGAAGTAATACAGAAGTAATACTAATTTGAACTTTTCTGGTGCACAAAGTAGAACAGACTGCTTAGACTGAACCTAATCCTTTGGTGTGATCATTCTGGACACTGCCTAAGGTACAATAATGAGGTCAGCTGGAAGTTTCTTTGTGACTTTACTGAAGGCACTTAAATGATTAGATGTCTATAATTGCTAAATAGGGCATTTTTATATATGCATAAAGCTACAACAAATAGATAACTTTTAAAAAATACAATATTAAAAAATGCAGACAAAGAGACAAGAATCACAAATAAATCTTGTGCTTGTATTACAAAAGCTTAAGCAATGTGCTGCAGCAAATAACTCAGATTTCTGTATTTACTGAGAAAAATATGCGGAACTGAAAAATAAAAGGCATGCATAAACCAGATACAGCTGACTTAGTCTGCAATGTCAATGGTAAAAAGTGTGAAAACTGTAGCAGACTAGCAAGAAATTAGAGATATTCACGAATGGAGCTGACTGCTGATATTCACTGCTGACTTTGAAAGAAAGCAGTTGAAAAATTATTTTTCAGTCATGTATAAGGAAAAGGTTGTTGGATTCAGGAAGAATGCAACAAGGGTCATGCTGAAAATGTGGAAACCAAATTAATTTGTTTCTCCTCAGGCAAATCACAGCTTGGGCTGACCAGTTAATTACCCTAACTTTGACCGGTGGTGTGGGGGGGAGGAATGGGGGGGGGAGGGGAGTCTGACTTCTCAATAACTTACAGGTGATTCACTCTCTTCCGCTATGTTGAGCTGTGTGTTTGCCCTACTGAATCTAAAGCAATCCATTTGGATCAAATTATGCATGACAATTTTGGGATGTAAGTTAAGAAATGAATAGCAGCACAGACTGAGTTTCACAGGTGAAAGGGTTTATTTCCCCTCTTTATTATTTTTTCCCTCCGAGATTATCCTTTGCATTTTTGTTTACACAGTTGCTAAGAATTAAGAGAAGTTGGGATCACAGATGTTTATTAGAATGGAGTGATGACATACAACATCCACACAAATGGTGAGCTATGAGATGTGATTCTGAATGCCAAGCAGGTAGTAATTGAGGGGCTGGGTAAATCAGTAAGTATAAAAAAAAAAAAGCAGATCTGAGCATTCTCCAGAATGCAAACTAACCCTGAAATGGCAAAAGTTCACTTAAGTATTTTTAAAATAGTTACACCTGGGTAGCCTGCTTAGTTTCTGCCTACAACATTAATGAGAGTTCCAAAATGAGGGAGTCTCACCTGAGGAAAGAATATCAGTGAGAAACTGAATTAATCTAGTTAGAACTTGTAGGAAAGTTGGCAGACTCCCACCCAAAAACGTGGACTATAGATATTTCAGTTCTCCAAAGGACTCACTAAAACTTTTATTTTAATGAATACATTTTATCTATATCTGGTGAATTTTGACAAAACTGACAACTTATCAACAGCGCTTTATCCAATAAATATTTAGAAATTATTTATTTTTGTTAATTCCCACTTAATCTGCAAAAGTTTGATGACATTTATCTAAATATAGAGATTCCAAAATCACGTTACAGAAAATCAGAAAACATTTTGTCTGTATTTTTACAAAGGAAGGTAATTAATCCTAATCTTAACATCTATCATTTTATGATTAGATGTTGGCTAATACTGAACTAAGTGCACAATCAGTTCAATTCTTCAGGCAAATTCTAGTTTCTTACTGTTTCTTGATAGGTGATTTCTTTTGCTTCTAAGAAATTATTAAATTGATGTCATTTTTGTGGTTGAGGCATGATGGCTATTCTAAAAATATATATTACAGTAAGTAAAAACATGATTAATGGAAAAAATACTATGATGTTCAGAGATCTGTATATGAATATTTTAGATTGCAAAATAAATATGATGACAGGACCTTCTCATCCTGGGAACAAGACATTCCAAAAATGAGAATACTTTTTAAAGGAGGAGTAAAACCACCACAACTATTTAGTGCTGTTTCACTCTGCTATCTGATCTTTGCAGTGGCTTATAGCAGTAAGTCTACAAATAGCCTATATCTAAACTCATCCACACAAATTTGTTGAAAGACACAGCAGCAACACTGTTTCACAGTCGGTTTCTATGAGAAACCATTGAAATATTCTTATTCCTTCATTATGATTCAGGAATTTGTACCTATAGTCAGGTTTACTGAAGAACAGGGAGATCTCTTGATTCAATTAAATGTAGAAGTACAGTTAAGGCACAAATTCACATTTTTCTAAGGGGAATTCAGAATAGCAGCACAGCTGAGATTTCAACAGAGAGGCTGGTTCCACATTCCTCTCTCTCACAAAAGTCAAGAACCCCCTCAATTAGCTTCATAAAATAGGATGATGGTCACAACATTCTTGCTTTCCAGTTAGATCTCAATACATCAATATAAGCAAATCAGATTTGTTTTGTTTTATTAATTTGTTTTTGTGCATTAATTTTGTATTGTGTATCTTATTTAGTTAATCATATAGGGAAAAAACTGCACCCTTTGATGAAATCTCTGAAAAAAAACCCAAGTCCGAACTGCTAAAACAGGCTGATGATCTTTATTTTCTTCTTCTACAGTGAAACAAATCAGGTAAAGGAGCTTTCCACTGTCCTCTTGAAATATCCAAGATCTTATATTTTCTTTTTTAAAAAAAAAATCACCCTCCAGCCTCTGTTTTATAAACTTGAGTCTCTTTTGAGTTTTCATTAACCTCCTTAAGCCACTTAAATGATTCAACTGAGTAAACATTCCTTGAATGTTAAGCTACTGTAAACACTGCAACATTTAAGCACTTAATCTTGTAGATTTAAGATGCAAGGAGGCATGGGGGTAAATTACAAATCTTTTTTTTTACTGTCTGTAGTACTTCATAGTGATTAGGCAGCAGTAGAAGCACTGGATGTTGGTTGTTTTGTGTAACTAGGAATCTAGACAAATAACTAAGTGGTTTTAGATTAAAATAATAATAAAAAAAAAGATTCTAGGTCACAAAATGAACAACCTCAGCTTTGGGACAGATCCTCAGTTTGTGTAGATCAGCGTAATATTGAAGTCAATTGAACCACATTGATTTATCTAATCTGAGAAGATACGCCTTCATGAAAAGCTGTATCTTCCCATCAGAACGGGCAAATTAGTATAGACGAACTAAAATCAGATGTACCTGCAGGTCAAGCCAAATGCAAGTTTAAGCTACTGAGGCTTAAAAAAACACCAAACAAAACAAACACAAAACAATAACAAAATACTGTCCACCCTCTTTGAAACTGCTTTTGATTTTTGAGGATTCCAGATGGAAGTCAGTATGCCAAAATAATATCAGAAAGGGTTCTTTTGCAACTTGGTTTCTGACCAAAAAGCAGAACTTCTGGAAATATCACAAGACAGCCTCAGGTAATGAATAAAATACAAGTACTGGTTATGTATCATCGCAGAAATGAGTGATTCTTTGTAGAAAAAGACAAGATATATTCTCTTATAAAATACGTTCTTTTTAAGCTCAAAAGCTTCCATTACTCCTTTGTGGAAAAAATAATATGGAAAATAAAAAAATATCTAAGAGTTACAGCCTCGGGTAACAAAAGCGATAGAAGCCTCTGATCCTCATAACAGAATCTACAGTCTCTAACTGAATTACTTGGAGCCCCTGATCAGTTTGGAGAAAGTTAGGCAGCTCAGAAGAGAATACAAAAGTATATAATAATTTACTTAGTGGGTAACTTCCTAAATCAGCTAACAGAGAAACCCAAAGATGTGTTTGTGCTAAACAGTGAACTCTGTGCTGCTGAGAAAGATTTCTGTTCACCAGGCCTTCTTTGTGTACCAGGTATCTTTCACCTCTCTTTCTAAATGGAACACGAGTCACTGCTTTCCATACGAGTCAGCTGGATTGGGATCTGTTACTGTGATCCTTTCATTTCATGCTGGAGTATCAGAGATTTCATATAGAATGTGGGAGTCCAGGGCACGAAAACCTACATCTCACCTCTCACAGGAATGTCCTAATCAGCAGGCTAAAGGCAAACGTGGGGAGGAGCACTCTTACTCCCACTGCCTTCTCAGGAAGCTGTTCTGCTTCATGTAAAAAAAATTTCAAGATTCACAGTGCCCAGAAGTGAGAGCCTACCTCATTGGCTTGGGTTTTAGTATCATTCCTCCCACTGCATCCCCCACACACTTTATTTCCTCTGAGAGGAGCGTGAACATATTTCATAGGGTACATATCTGTAATTATTTCACCTCTGCAACAACAGTAATCAGCACTCAAGACAGTAACTTTGACCCAGGGACTCCAAAGCCCTTTACAAGGGTGGTGGATGACCCACATCAACAGCTTAATACCTCATGGTTATGATACTCAGAAGATCTTGAAAAAATTTGGACTTGAACCCAGCTCTCTGAAATTGACATCTAACCTTTAAAATGCCAGATACATGGGGAGAAGAGAGAAATATGTTTTTCTCTTCTATTCATCTTTTATGTAACAAATGTGCATACAGATCGTTAGTACAAATACATGACAGGACTTTTGTCCATCTTATAAATCCCAGTATGATTTAAGTACAAGTTAAAAAATATGTTATTTAGTATTGTCACACTTCCCTTGTCACATCTTGAATAAAACTTTAAAATTCCCCTGGTGTTTGAAAAAATGTTAACTACTGTCACCTGAATCTGTGCACTTGATGTGCTGTGTGGAAGCTTAGCAGTAGTTTTGAGAATTGCAGTTTTGGGGTCTAACCTCTAAGCCCTGCCAATGACCCATTACAAGTACCACTAGCCATTCTCCAAAGTTCCTGTTCCTCACTTATGAAAGGAGCAAGAATAAATTTGTCTTAGAGTGAGGTGGAAAAGGATATCTCATAGCTGTGTGCAAATAAAAGTCTGCAGGTGTCTTTCTGGATTTTCTAATTTGAGTAGACTAAGGAAAATTAAATTGGTCTTTTCTGCTGGCTCTCTTGTTTTTAAGCAATGCCGCAGCGATTCCTTGTCATTCGCCTAATTCAGTTCTTTTCATTTGAATAATTCCTGTTACCAACTATATTGAGCTGGGGTAAAGCCAATTCAGAATCATTGCCAAAATTTTGCCACCAGCATTTTTCTGATCAGAACACTGCAAAGAGCTTCTTCATACATAAAAGCTGTAGCTACATGATTCTTGCACTCATCATTCCCATCAAGGCTAGTTTGTTAGAAATTGTTAAAACAGAGCCGAGACCGACCATTTCAAATAAATACATAGCTTGTTTACTGAACAATCTGTGACTGAGACCTGCTAACAGCAGTTTACATAGACATGCAAACAGCCTTCACTTTTATTTCACTCTGGAGGCACAGTCTTCAAACCTCTGCATACAGCAAGCTGTGAAGCATCTTCTCATCAGATCAATACTGAAAATGTGATAGAAATCAGTGTGACCTATATAATTTCAGAAATAGATACTGTGCTAGTCTCAAGTGCGTATTGATTTTGTATAATGGAATATTATGTTCTTTAATTACTTTGCAGTATGCAAGCTTATAATGTTGTCTACTTAAAGCAGCACCTTCCTATTTACTCAACACTGAAGTGTTGTACTTCAACAATGAAGTACGTTTATCTTTGTGCATTAAAATTGCGCACAGAACAAATACAATATTTTTATGCAAGGTTTATAGAATTATCTTTTGCTTTTTTAATACTTTTAATTTTTTTTTTTTTATTTTGTAATACACTAAACACTTCAAGCCTTTGTGATTAAAACACTAGAGATTAATTCAGATATTTATTGTAGTGACTTTCCCTTTAAATTTTCCCCTATGCAGTACATTTTCAACCAAGACATCTGGTAGACACCTTTGGGGCCTGAAAGTATTGAAGTTTACAAACAAAGAATGCCAGACAGCAGTTTATCTACCTCTTGATAACTGTTTAACCACCAATCAGACCATGTCCTTGATTCACACCATTTTACAATACTTAGCAAGGCTCAGAGCTTTTTTATTTTGTTTCTTTCCTCTTCTGTAATTTTTTCACCTTTTTTTTTAATCTTCCCATCTGATAAAAAGGTAAATAGGACCTGAAGTCTTAACAGTACTTTTAATCCTTTCTCTTAATATATATGTCTGTGGAGAGGATGTGCCTTTTGAGTGGGAAAAAATCTGAGTAATCCTTTTTTTTTAACATCAGCCAATGACTTACTATCACTTACTGTCACTTACTGGACTTACTGTCCATCCTATATTACATAAATTGCACTTGGGACTCTACAACGATGGCTGTAAGACCAGGTAAAAATAAAAGGCTGTAAACAGCTAATTGTCTTTTTAGAAAACTAGGAAAGAATAAGGTACAGAAACTCTCTCTCCACAGCTACAAGACCCTAAGGTAGCAAAGCACTCATGCCTAAAAATATCTCAGTGTCTGCAATCAAACAATGGCCTTTGTTCTTACATGTGGGTCTCTGCGGTGTGTTAGGTGGTAGGAAATTAGCATCATCCATTACCTGTAAGAGGATTGGAGGAAAAACTCAGATCTACATTCTCAAGAAAAAAACAGTTCTGTCAACACAGTGTGCAATTAATACCAGCTCAGAGAATTAATTGGGTGCACAAAAACATTTGTCTCAGAGGCAGAAGTTATATCACTGCTATTTTATTCATAATGGGTATAATGTCTTCTCAGCAGCTCCTGTGATGTTGGCACATTTGGGTGGGAAAGAAGCGTTTAAACATGGCAACATGAAATTTTGGTATTGCATACATAAAAGCAATATCTTCGTGGTTATGTTATCACATAAATATACTGAATATCTGGATGATTCTACTGCTGTATTCTTATGACAAATATCAGAGTAACGCCATTCAAATCCTAAAATGCAGACTTCTACATAGAAGAATGGTATAACATCTGAGTTGCTGGGAGATGGTAGTGAGGTTTTAGCTGTTAGGTTTTGATTAATGTACCTTTATTAATACATTAAATATATTCTGCAGTACAGCAATTCTGTACTATTTGCTGTGAGAAAGATGTTGGAAGAATATGAAACATTCAACCAGATTTTAAAAAAAACAACTTTTCAAGACTTTTTTTTTGTATCGTATAGTACACATGCAATACTACTTCTGTCTTTCTTCTTAAAAGTTACACAGTAATTTTATGCCACTAAAATTAGACAGAAAGGAATAAAAAAAATGTGATACTTGAATTACATAGACTTTGGTGAAAGTCACTAGTCTAAACACCATTGTCCCAGACAAATTTGCCCAGTCTGAAACTGTGACAGTATTTTTCCTGCTAGACAAGATACTAGATTTATAGCATGACTCTGCTTTCAGTGTATGCAGATACTTGAGGATGAGCTAAAGGTAATGCTCAACTTATCCTTGTGGTCAGCAAGCTGTTAGCCAAAGCAAAAAGAGTCAAGCACCTCAAGATGCTATCTTAGTTATAGCCTCAGGCTCTAGCTTAACCCAGACACACCAATTTTGATAATTTGAGGCACAGACGTAGGAAAAGTTGAATCAAATGGAAGGAACAACTTAAATACTGAATCTATCTTTTGGGTAGATAAAGAAATGAACTTTCCTTTAATACAATGAATCATTGTAAAGGATCATTTTGTCTTTTTAAAAGACGAGAGAAAATGTTTGCCAACGTTCTCACAGCAGGTAAAAGAACAAGCTACAGCCTTAAGCCAGATAATGGGGAATTGCTCACCAGATCTCCACCACTTCCCCTCATTCCTGGACTCATTTTTCTAGATGTGGCATCCCAGATGTTCCAGGGATGTATCTCTGAACAACTTGTTCAGTTCAGGGAATATTAAACCAGTCTGAGCCCAACAGAACTAATGATAAACTTAATGTAGGCCTGATTCTATAATATCTTCTCTTATTCCATCTGTCTCTCTAACTCTTTCATCTTTTTTTTCAAAGTGCAGTCTCATACACAGTTTTAAAAGACTGACTCTGATTTTACAATAACCTTTATTTCTTTGATCTTCAATTTCCTAAGAAAAGGCATTGGAAATTATCATATATAGCATACAGTGGAATTATTGTTATCTGTTGAAGAGTGGAAATCAAGAAATAAATGGGAAGAAACGTATGTAAGAAGAGTAGCGTGTAAGAAAAGTCTGACATGGATTAATTCCAACTTCACATATCTGTCTCTTCTGTTGACTGACTTTTGTACAGGAAATCATGGTCATAGTTTTAACGTGTTGATGTATGTAAAGCTGTAGGTGGATATATGGAATTAGAACTGCAAAAGGACTTGGGGTCTTAGAACTGGAATGAACAAAGACATAGACATTTTGATCTGGAGGAGATTCATGCATTAAGTTTTTCTGGGAAATTCTGCTTCTGAACTTGCTTAGTGGTGCTTCATTGTCAACAGAGCTGAGCTTAACACTGCTCCTCTAAGATGCTGCAACGACTCTAACTCACTCCAAAATCCTACAAAGATTCTCAAGCAAAGTATTTTTCTGGCTATCTCACTTAAGTTCCTCAATTCAACATACATTGTTAGTATAATGGAAATCTTAAGTATAATTAAAGAATGATCATTACACAAAAGATAATAATGCAGGTAGAATACCTAGAATCCTTTAGTTGCAGTTCTCAAGGTCTCTGCTGTCATACCAGGTCTGTATTTCTGTACATTATTTTGTGTTAGTCGTAAATGTCTCATTACACCTGGAACAACTGCTTGTTACTGCTATCTATGTAAAATTGTAGTTGCATCATACAAAGATAAGCATAATTGAAACAAATTAGATATAGACTATTGATCAAGTAGAGAAATTATTATTACAGTTAAACTAAGTAAAAGAAAGATACAAGCATTAAAACCTGTAACTAGTGACGGAGACACCATAATACAGGGCTACATGGTTGCTCATACAGTCAGTAATGTGCTTGTCAAAGGGGCCAGCACTGGCAGCTTCAGCAGAAGGTGTAAAAACCTGAACTAGGAAGATGTGAGATAACTATCTTGTCACTGCTGCAAAGGTATTATAATTTCCTTAAGTGATATTAATGTTAATTCTAAGACACGGCAACTTTTCATGTTAATGTTAGTACCTGTCACATTTTACCAGTACCTGCTTTCCTGAAGCCGAATGTGACGGTAACTCTTGATAGTGTCTAATATTTAAATGTAATTTTGCTCTGATCACTCTCACTGAGCCACTTGTCTGTGATCAGCTCTTGTAGTAATTAGTTCCCTTTGTTCTTGTGTACTCTAAAATTCTGTGTTTAAAGAGCACCAAAATAAGCATATAGGCTATATATCTATATATAACATGCTGTACACTTACATACTATATAACTAGCTCTACTTGGTTTCTGACATGACAGAAATTAGAGAAGATAGTGCCAATGGGAAATAATTCAGCTGATGTCATTTATTCTTATGCCTACTTAAAGGCTATAAGGACATTTATATACAGGGAAGAAAATTTAAATTTATCTGTTACAATATACCCCCCCCCCCAAAAAAAAAAAAAAAAAGAGTCAAGTTTAATGCTGAAATTGATGAAAGAAACAATTCAGATATTAATTTACCAGATTCCTGGAGAAAAATACTTCAGTAAAGTATTTCTTGTTGTCACATTATAGAAAATTTTTAATATAACTTTTAGTTCCATTTTCCCAGAAAACTCAAGCAGTTCTTAGTCATTGATTTCTCTCTTGAGATTTTTCTGGTATTTCTATGGATCTAAATATTGAATCTATAATACAAAGTATTGTATTTTGTGTTAAGACACTTGGTAAGGTGAAAATGTTGCAATTTTTCTTCTTTAAGTAAAAATTATACAATATATATGCATAGAAATATTTTGATAAAATATTATAAAGATAGAAAAGTATAATATAACCTAGAGTTTTGTGCAGCTAATGAATAAATGATGTAGTTTTAATTCCAGGTAAATGGGTAGAAAACAGTAAATATAGTTTACCATCACAGCTAATTAGGAATATTCAGACTTCACAATACTGACAATTATAATAAAAAATATTATACACAATTATGGGATTAATGGAAATATATAAACTAGTTATATTTATTACCTTATCTTCTTACAATTTGTGTGGGAATAGGGTAAAAAAATAAGTTTTAATTTTGTGTTAAAATTTACAAGCAGGTGAAGCTCATTTAGGGCTTTATCAAATGAAGTGATTTTAAAGATTCAGTAAATTTCATGTTAGCCATGCATTGTGTATCCTGCTAGCCTAAAATGTATTATGTGGGCTTTCCTAATGAAAACACTAAATGTCTGCCTTAATATATGTAAATCATGTCCAAAATTGTATCTTTTTTTTTTCTTTTCACTGATTAAATCTGAACCAATAGTCAAGCAGGAACACAAGGAAGATACATTTGATTTGGCAAGCATCTTCTGGTCAGGTTTTTCATTCAGCAAAACATTTCTACACTAGGTTTTGATTTATGATACAAATCTAAGCTCCATGACATGGTGACTTGGGACAGGTGCTATACTATTTCTAATTTGACTATGTATGTGATTTTGAAGGGTGTTAAATAAGTATTTTAGTCCATAGCAACTTGACTCTTGTTTATCATGCCCATGAAGCAGTATGCAAAATGTATACAAAAGTGGAATAGCTATTTCACTGAAATTAACTCCATTCTCAAATTGAAGTTTAAAACAGAATCCTGTGAACCCACAACTGTTAAAAATAATTGCAGTAAAATGAGAACCATTTTGTCTCAGTATGAAAAACTGATGGACAGTTGCTTCGTGAGTGTTCTTTTCATCAAGCTATTGAATTAGGCTTTGAGTCATGCTGATTATTTCTGCATGTTAAAACAGTTAAGTGAGATGCAAATCTCTTAAACGTATGGCAGGTCTGATTACCAAATGAAAGCCAGGCGTACCAAAGATTTGGAGAACACATTGTTCTACATAGACCTGAAAATGAAAATTAAATACCAGTTTTAAAACCCCCACTGGAAAGAGATATATCTTTCCTGAGGGTATATGACACAATTTAGAAATCAGGTAAACATTTTTTATTTTACATTTATTAAAAAAAAACAATTGAATCTCTGTCTTTATAATAGATGGGTCGTTTGGTAAGCACTGATAGCCAAATCTGCTGAAATGAGTGAAGGGAAGGTGTGGGAAGGAAAGGTGTGGGAAGGTGCAGGAAGGGAAGGGAAGGTGCGGGAAGGTGCGGGAAGGGAAGGTGCGGGAAGGTGCGGGAAGGTGCGGGAA
>WHYT01012381.1:0-29693 GCA_009806455.1 Tetrax tetrax | reverse complement strand
AAAAAAAAAAAAAAAAAACCAAACACAAAAAAAAACCAAAAACCAAAACAAAACACAACTAGGCAAGGACAAGAGAGTGCCTCCTGCGGGGAGCGAGTGTGTGGGAAGGAGAGGGGGCGAGCCGAGCCAGACAAGAGCCTGAGTGATAACTTGCCTGAATTCTTTGATAAATGAGTTGACTGCCCCCCCTCCTTGCCACACGCCAGGAACAGAACTGTCCTGAAGTAGTGGAATTGGCAGCAAAAAACTAACATACGAGTGTGTCTGGTCAATAGAATGCTTGTTCCTGCCTCTGGGTGCTATGTGAGGACTCTGACTGTGCTCTCAGCAGAGGAATTGGATGCTGGAGACGTGCAAATGACTTTTCTTTTCTTACCCCTTTATCTCTTGCTCTGTCTTTTTAAAATATTCATCAATGGGGTGGGTAGTTTGCTCTAGTCATTAAAATATCTCTTTCCCCTCCCCCTAGCTTTCTCTAGGACTGCCACTGGTGAGTCTGTGGGAGTATGAATCAGCAGCAGCAGAGAATGGCTGCAGTTGGGACAGACAAAGAGCTCAGTGACCTGCTGGACTTCAGTATGGTAAGCGAGCGCGGCCGGGGGGCTTTAAAGGCCCGGGGCTTTGCTTGTGTGCAGTGTTTTGGAGCTGCAGAAGGGAGGAAATGTGAGCTTGTGTATTGGACATGATGGATTTCAGATGTACTGTGTTTGTGTGTGTGCACATGTGCTGCAACTTGTTTATTTTCAAGTTAAAGCAAAGCCTCTGCCCCTCCTCTCCTCTCTCCCCCCCTTCCCCTCAAATGTTTATTGTTTCCTCAAATGGAACACGGAGAGGTGGGTTTGGTTTTTTTTGGATGGGAAGTTCTGGGGAAATGTAAGAGTTGTGTGTTCTCTGTTGAGAGGCTCACTGCGAAGTGGGCTGGGTAACTGTTTCTGAAGCCGTGCAAAGATGTAACTTCAGTAGCTGATTAATCAGGCTTTTTTTTCCTCCTTCAGATCCAGACTATTAAACTTTTGCTCCCACAGGTTATTTTGTCACAGTTTGAAATGTGTCCAAGCTCTTCAGCGCATTATTTTTGCAGGAGTTGGACACTTGTTTTTTGCCATGCTCTGCTCTTCTGTATCCTGGAAAACTTTAGTTGCATTTAGGACCTGTTTATTTTCAAAAAAACAGGACCTAAAAGTTTCCCCTGAAGAGTGTGCACAGCTTGCAGGGAGAAGTCCCTTCTAGTCATAGCAGAGTGAGGGTTAGTCCTCAACATGTCCATCTGTCCGGGGTCAGCAGCATGCCACACAGTGTACGCTGTGCACTGGCCGCACTGGTGCTGGCGGTCGTTGGCAGGTGACTTGTGAAGAGGAGAGCTTGTGTTCAAAAGAAAATAACTTTCTGTTGGGTTCTTCTGTTGTGTGCTGCACCCTCATGGCACTCACAGCGTGCGCCTTGCCTTTTAGATAAGCAAATGTGCTGCGAAGATAGAAAAAACAACTCTGTGAGGAGGAATAACCACGAGTGTCACTGCTGTGGCTCTGGGTTGTCCTGGGTCACCCAGCCCACAGCCCCACTGCCCTTGTTTTCTTGCCTCTTGGAGAAAAAGGGAGTAAAGGAGGGAAAAGCAGTGGCAGAGCTAAGAGTATCTGCTGTCCTGGTACCTGGTATGCCTGTGGGAAGTGCTGAGGCTCATCCACTTTTCTGCACCTGTGCGTTAAGGTTTACCAATGGGAAATAAAACTTTTTGTTCAGCTGGGGCTTGTACCTGTCTTGGCAGGGCTCCGCACTGGAGCAGGGGTCAGTGGTGGTCTCAGTCCCCACGAAGAGCAGTTCTCCAGGAGGAGGGGCCCAGTTCTCCCACTTTCATGCTTCTGTTGGGAGGCTGGTTCCATTAAATTGCCAGCGATATATTTTTACAGTAGTTTTACACTTGGTAGGGGGGCTGCAGTGATGGTATGGATTTGAAAACAGGTATATGTTCAGGGCTCACTGGGGAGCAGCGTGTGGTTATTTGTCCCTCTCTCATCTCAGAGGTCCTGCAGGTTGGCAGGAGCCCTGGAGCTTTCGGTCTCCTGCACCAGAATGTGCTGGGTTTTGAACTGCAGTCTGGGTCCATAACCTATAATCTGTTCCCTGGCTGGAGCTGCAGTGCTTCCTGCTTTGCTTTTTCTTCTCCTTTAGAAAAAAAAATCAAATCCCACTCACCGTTTAGAGCTTTAAAAAAAAACCCAAAAAACCCAAGACCTTATTTTCAAATTTAACGAACCATCCTCATTTGCATGCTCAGAGCTATATTCCCTGGAGGGATCCAGACCCGTTCCTTCTCTACACAAATGTTTCTGTCCTTGGAAATTAATCTACACCTAACAATTGAATTTGGGTTCCATTCCAATGCTCTTACGGTGGTGTAAACCTGGGAACAACCAGAACTTGTTCTGTGTTTGTGTGAGGCTCCTGTGTTCAGCAGCGGCACCAGGGGTGGCTGATTGCAGAATGAGGACCTGCAAATGTCATTTGCCAGCAAATTATACCAAGACATTCCCTCCAGGATAAGTTGGCCGATTGGCTCCAACACAGTCTGGATTGGAGCCAGATCTGTTTCACAAACCCTCATCTCCACACACCCTTCTCCTAAGTTGGCATAAAGCACATATTAACGTGTCTCCTAAAGGATGAGTAGCTGAAATGGAAAGCGTCCTAGCTAGTCGACTGTCTTCAACCTGGCATTGTGAGCTTGTTGTGCACATTGTGGGTCTGTGGAAGAGGCTGCGCAATGGTTTGCTCTCCCTGTGTTGTTGGGATGCGGACATTTTGACCACAAAGCTTGCTATTTCAAGTATATTTATATTTTTCTTTGAATAAGCAGGAGTGGAGCATCAGTATGCTAATCCTCTCCAGGAGAGTAGATGGGAGGGAACACTAGGAAGAGAGATTCAGAGCAGCTGGGACCATTTGCTTCAGATTGATTTTATTTTTCTAGGAAAATACGTTTGACCACAGCAGTCTGTGGTCCAGCTCTGTTCTGTGTTTTGTTGTGCAGTAAGTCAATTTTAAAGTCTGGCCTGAATGGGGTTGCATAGTGAGATGTGAGTTTGTGGGGTCAGTAAGTTGTGTGAGTTGCTATAAATTGGGCCTACGGTCCTGAAGAGAAAGACTTGTGCCTTCTTTAATAAATAAACATATTGTGTAGTTATTGAGCCCAAAGGTTTTTGCCAGTATAATTTGCCAATAAGGGTGAAAATCAAAGGAATATTTAGCATGTATCTGACTGAGCCAGGGCCAAACACCCAGCTGTGTAGTCTGATCACTTCTTTGGGGTGTGCGCGGCAGCATGCATACCTCTACCTCTGAACAAATTGTCTTTTTATAATTGCCCCAAAGTACAGGTAATCTGTAAGCTTTCCTTCACCACGGCTCCCTGGCACTAGTCCAGGATGGGCTTGCAAATCTGGAGGAGAGCTTTCGAGAAAGCATCCTGCCTATAGATTCGAGTTGCCAGCCTAATCTATTTATTAGGCTTGGATTTTGGTGCGTTATCATTTGATCTGTGGTTGCCAGGCTTTGCAGTTCAGCCTGATGGGCACAGGCTGAATACGGCAGAAGCTGCCCTCGATCTGCACTGTTGGGAGATGCTCGGCCACAGGGACTCACCATGGTTATCCCAGGCAGTGTCTTGGCCATGCTGTGCTGCTGGTGTTGGTGCGTTGTGGGAAGATGTGGGCAGGTATCCAAGCTGGGCTGGGATGCTTGGAGGGCAGGGGCACCCCACGGCACGAGGAGAGCCAGAACGGAGCAGCCTGGGCAGGCATGTGGACGGGGTTGGGGGCCTGTCTGTGATGCAGAGCATGCTTTGCCAAGCTGGATAGAGCCAGGCGGCTGGGTGCCAGCCTAGGTCTCTGGCAGAAGTGAAATGCTGTTAACAGCCATGATTATTAGCAGAGTATTAACCATATGCTGCGGGGATGCTAGTAGTCAGGGTGGGTTTCTAGCTTGGTGAGATGTTGCAGGGTGGGCAGCGGCTTGAGCAGTCACATAGGACCTGCCGTCTGATTTCTCCACAAGTGACGGCTCTCGCTGTGTGCCAGCCCTCATGGCTTCAGCATCAGACTGAGGGTGAAAGCCAAACCATTACCAGCAAGCAGGGCTCGAACAAGCTCCTTCTGCCCTTGCCGCCGCTGCTGCTTCTGGTGTGCTGGAGAATGCTGAAGCCATGCCCTGCGCTCGGTCCGAGGCGTAGCGCCTGTATTTTCATGATAAATCTCTCACTTTTGTTTAAAGTGAAGCAGTCATAAAGTTTGACTTTATGCTGCAGTGGATGTCTGGGGCTGTAGGCAGGAAGGTCTGTCTTAAATGAACATGTATAAAATATTGTGCTGGCAATGTTTATTGAGTCAAATTCCCTCTTCTCTCTGAATTAGCAGCTGGATACTTTCCACCCTGCAAAACAGATTTCAGGTTTTGAGTTCAGGCCTGAGGTTGGTTCAGCCTGGAGTTAATAAGGTGGAAGAGCAGAGGAAGTGAAAACAGTTATTTCATTTGAAAACATTGATGCACTGGCAGAATTACACAGTAAATAAAATGGTGCTCAATATTGTTGCTTGTGTCTGGCAAATTCCCTTTCTTGCTTACAAGTTCGCTGTTGAAAGTGTGGGATCTCTTAGCTGTAACCTCCCTGGTGACAGCATTTGGATCTTCTTGTGTGCTGGATTTGCATCTTATAACTTGGGAGAAATGGAGGGAAAATAAGTTCTTTGAGAGGGGTGGAAATTGAGCTACAGAGGTATGCAGAAGTCATCATCAGCTGTCAGGGAGGCTGGAGATAGGACTTGATAAACCAAATACAGCAACTTAAGATGTGAGATTTTATGTAACCGTTTAAATCTACATTATTCAAATCCAACAAAAGCCAAGTAATGACCCAATTATCGCTCCTCAGACCCTCATGCCTGGGTCCCTCCTTGGGGGTCCCTCCACTAAGTGCCAGCTCCAGTTTGTCTCCTCCCTCCCCCTGTTTATTTTTAAAGCAGTATTTTAAAAGCAGAAAGGAAATTTGCAGTGGGTGGGTGAACTTTGCCTGTGAGTGATGTACACCAGTGAAGGCAGCTGGCACTTCATGTATGACTTGCGCCGGGCTCCTGGAGGCAGTGTACCTGGTCGGCTTCAGCCCGCACCACAATGGAAAAACAAGCTGGCAGCAAGGAGAAAAAAAAAAAAATAACCCCAGAATACTTCCTGGAGTTGGCAAGCAATGAGTATGTTTGAAGCTTGTATTGAGGCGAGGGGTAACCCAGGGTTTCCTCCTTTCTGGTATCACCCTGCTTTAGCATCCCCGCTCACCTCGGCACGGAAAGGGGTCTGCCACTTAATCCCTTGTGGAGAGAGAGTAGGAAGGTGTTGCATCAGTCTCGAAATATCTGTCAAAGCAGGCGGAGGCCAGGTGGAGGCGGGTGAAGGGGAGAGGTGGGGAGGGCATCCCCCGGCAGGACCGGGTGCGGGGGCGCACTGGGGATTGCCGAGTGCTGTGGCGGGGGGGGACCACCTCTTTTGCAGAAGTAGAAAGCACTTGTTGCACAATGGAACAAAGCTGTTCATTTTCTCCACTTACGTTTGCTGCACAAACCTTGGGTTTTTCAGCATCAGCAAGTATTAAGCAGAAATACTTGTGAAAAAGAGCCAGCAGTGCTGCTTTTATTATTGTGTTTGTTGCTTTTTGCTGCTCGGTACCGTTATGTTCGTGCATCCTGTGCCTCCTGTGCTCTCACATGCAGAACTGCCTCTTGCCATTTGGGAAGGGGCTTTCTAACTTCACTTAATCCTCTTCCCTACCTTAAGAGGAGTGAGTGAGCACAGACTGGGTGGGATCAGACATGTAAATTCCATTTTTAGTATTTTGGAGACCTTTGCAGAAAACAACGCTGCCCTGTGGGAAGAGGGGGCAGGAAAAACATGTAGCATTGCAGAGGAAGGTAGGCTGCAAGTCTTTGGTGTTAGGGTTTGTTTTTGTTTTCTAGCCTGACTTCCTGAGGAAACAAGGTGTATTCGATGGTGGGGCTGCCAGCCCAGCCAGGGTGGGCAGCAGCTGCCTGGGGGGGCTGCAGCAGAAGCCCCCTCAGCGGTGCATGTCCAGCAGCTCTCGCTGCAAGGCTGTGTGTAGGAGGGTGTAGGGAGAGCAGGGTTACGGTCGGAGGTGAAGCTGTAGGAAGGCAGGTGTCTGCAGACTGGCTGCTGGCAGGAGGGGTTGTCCCCATGTGGGCTGCGTATTTAAACACTGTATGCCTTTATGTACATATATATATAACATATACATGATGTGCGTGTGTGCATGCGTATATATGATCCTAAATTTGTGTTCTTTTTTTTTGAATGGCAGTTGGTTTCTTAGCTGCTCTCTTTGCATCTCTACCACATTTAACTGTTGGGTGTTTTTTTTTTTTTTTTTTTTTTTTTTTTTTTTTCTCCCCAGCATTTGTGAAAACAAAGCTGGGCAGACAGTCTTGTACAAAGGAATGTTTCTGACCACAGCCAAACATCAGCTATGTCAGGGCATGAAATGCTGCATTTCTATAGGCTTTTGTGCCATTACATTGTTTAATCTTCAAAGCATTAAACTTTTGAGTTACTCAGACATTGCAAAGCTAAAAATAATAAAAATTCAAATGAGTTGGTGGTGAAAGTATCTTGAGTTGAGTAGTAAAAGGATATTAAAATGTCAATTCGCTAAATGTTTTCCAGCCAGTTATTTTATTAGCTGGAGTTCCATTTGTGTGGAGAAGAATTAGTTTTCTTTGCTGCTGCACGCAGGTGCATATACATTTTTAAGTAACAGCTTCTAAAACCCTCCCAACTTATATTTATACAGGTTAGCTGACGAGGTATGGAGTATTTTTGAGGAAGCTCCCTGGCATGAGAAGATTAGCTGTGATACTGAAGCTGCAGCAGTATAGCAAACAAGTAGCCAGAATGACCATTACAGTACAAGATGTTAATCTTTCTGATCATGAACTAAAAACCTTTGCCCTTGGTGCAGCTTCTCCCTCCAGATCCCAGGGCTGTGTTAGCTCACAGCGCCCGTGAAGGACCAGGGATGGGAGTTGCTCCACGAGGCTGGAGGGTTCTTCCCTCTGAGAGCTGGCATGAGGCTACCTGCACTTGATCCAGCATCGCTCAAGCACATGGCTTAGTCATCTCTGCCCGTTTCAGCCAGAGCCCGTGGGCAGCCCGCGTCCTCCCCAGGCAGCGCATGTTGCCAGAGGTGGACCTGGGAGCCTGATAGACGTTGGATGAGACCCCAACCACTGTGGGTGCTCGGGTTTTGAGGGGTAAAATGAGCTTTGCTGGTTGCTGCGGTCTTGGTGCATTGCTGTCATTTTCCTGCTAGCTTTTTATAAATGGAGTCGACCTTTCTCTGTGGCCCCATGGGCACTCTCTAGGCCTGGGCCTTGGTGAATAAGTTAGGAAAGAAACTGTTGCTTTTGACCACAGCCAATGATGCTTCTTGGATGGTTTTCAGTTACACCTAAGGAACCAGACGCGCTGTGTACACAGAAGAAGTTTATGCACGTAGGAATGTGTGTGTGTATCGACGCACAGCTGCACTGCTCTCCTGTCCCTCCTGCAGCTGATCTATGTAGCAGGGGCAAAAGGAGAGGAAAGGTTTTTTTGCATCAATGAAGTGCTTCTCTTCCCCCTTTCCTCCCCACCGCCTGCCCAATCTGACCCCTTTTGCAGCGGCACAGTAAAACTAACATACTGAAATCTTTTTTCCCTTCTCTCTCATGTTCTTGTTTTTCTAGATGTTTCCCCTGCCAGTGGCTAATGGAAAGAACAGACCCACAACCCTAGCAAGCACTCAGTTTGGAGGATCAGGTACTGTCATCTTAATTTTTTTTTTTTTTTCCTTAACACCGTAATGTTTCTTGCAATAATTTTATTTTCTTACAGAGACCCAAAAGGAGGGGTTTCTGTAGTTTTGTTATGGATTTTTCCAGTGATAGTCTGCTACTATTTCTCTGGATGGTTTACTTATATCTCTGGGAGGGCAAAGCTGCTCTTGCCAATCTGTCTCCAATTAAGAAGTCACTACCTGAGCTGAAGGTTGCTGTCTCTCTGCTCCAATTGAAGCAGCCTGAGAGGAGACAGTCAATGCTGTTCTCTGAAGCTGCTTAGATGAACGTGTGTCTGCGGATGCATGGCCTGGAAGACTTTTGCTGTACGTCACCAAGAAGACACGGTGCTGGTGGTTAATTCCTGGGGCTCAGCTGCCCAAAGGGAGACTCTGGTGCAGTTTGGGTGTCTTCTTCATTCAGCCCCTCCAGCAGCTCCCTGTTGTTGGGTGTGATCTCGGCGTTCCCAAAGGGACCTTTGCAAAGCCCTCCTAGCCAGATGCCTCCAGGCAGCACGGGTAGCCCAGGGAAGCGGGCAGCAAGGGTGGCTGGAGCCTCTGAACTCGACACCGCTGTGGTTTTGGGGCGCTGTTGAGTGGAACCTCACCTGTCCCACTTTTTTGCAGTGCCCCTGAAGCAAGCAGCTGGCCCAGCTCCCCAGAACTGCTGACTGGGCGCATCCATGCCGGTTCGGCTGCCGAGGAGGGGCTGGGGTGGCAACATCAAAGGGCTTTAGGAGCAGGGTGTCTGTGAGGAGGAGTGGGCTGGCGATCCAGCTGCAATAGGAGACTATGAAGCACGTGTAGCTTCAGATGTCTAATTGGCAAATGTGGTGCTGGTTCATTTGAGGCTGAAGCAGAGAATTCTCCTGCTGGGGGGATGGCACAGTGCTGTGCCAGACTTTTGATGCCTGTGGAAGCGACTGTGTGCAGGACTTCCTGTGGCCCTTGGCGTTCAGATAGTTCAGTGAATTTGTCCTTCTTGCTGAAACATGCTGTTGGTTTGTGGATGATTAAAACTTGACCTCTACCCTAGGCCAGCTTGAGCTGTCCAGGGAAACTCCTGGCCACGTGGAACGTTTGTGCCCCAACATCGGGTGGCATCCCAGAGACTAGGGTGGGATTTCTGGGTGGCAGCTTTGATGCTGCAGCACGCTGTGCGGCAGCTCTTGGAAAAACCTACAGAAGCAGGATGGGAGTGATGCCCTCTGCCTTGCCCTGCTCCTGCCATTTTTGGGTAGGGAAATTTGATGCTTTCAGATTGAACTCTTCATCTGCATGTCAAGATGGTTTTGAACAAACATTTTTACAGTCAGGGAAGCTGTTGGGTGGGTGCTGGAGGAAACCTGAGGGGAGAAATCTCCTGGGTTAACCCAGATGGAAGATGATTTCTCCAGCAAGTGTTGTGTGTTAATTGTGCTGTTAAAATAATCCACAATAAGACGCCACACGCTAGTGAGAGAATAGCAACGGAGCAAGCTCACATTAGTTCGCTTCCTGCTCAGACTGACTTGGCTGCTGGGTTTATAGTACTGGCCAGTGAGGAGATTCTGTGAGCAGGGCTCTGCGGTACAGCCGGCGCAGCAACCGGACTCCCCTCCACTTGGCACAGCAGCTGAAACGACACAAAATCTTTTATTGTCCACCCGT
Organism: Tetrax tetrax; assembly: GCA_009806455.1. Lineage (NCBI taxonomy): Eukaryota > Metazoa > Chordata > Aves > Otidiformes > Otididae > Tetrax > Tetrax tetrax. The sequence continues at coordinate 20,173 of WHYT01012381.1, read as the reverse complement.
CCCTGCTTCTTTTCTTTTGGGTGAGTGAAAGGTAACGTTGACACCACCCTTCCTCTGGGCTGCTGATTTTTGAGTCTGGCTTATGAGCAGTTCATAAAAACAGAGAACTGGTGTCATACAACCACACTGAAGGCAGTTGCACAATCCCTGCTGTCCAGGTCTCGGTGCTCTGCGGCAGCACTTTGGTTCTGCCATGGACATCCCAGGTTTGAAACACAGCTTAGGGTTTAGGAGAAACCTTTTACTCCAGTAGCCAAGTCATCCCTCGGCCACTCATCCTTGACCTCACCTTGGGAGAGTGGGGAGCATGTGTCATTTGTGTGTTGGTTTTGTGACTTCTCTCTCGTCCTGTATGTTTGGTGATTGATTTTTACTGGTGGGGTGAATGACTGCAGTAAGATGTTAGTGAGATGAGCCTTGCACAGGGGTGCGCTGTATCTGTTAGAAGGATCCAAGGTGTCTAAACTAGGTCCTAGATAGTGGCAAGTGGTTGTTTTCATTGTTTGTTGGTCTTGATTTAGCTTAATTCACTAAATGATGGCAAGGTACAATCAGATACTGGTTCATCCCCAAAGGCATAGCCAGCCATCCCGCTCAAATTTTGATTTCAAGTCAAATTGTCACCAACCCTGATGTGGTCAGAGGGTGAAGAGCAGATGGTCCTTGGATCTGCAACCTGGACTTGCTGAGGGAGCAGAGTGCCTTGCAGGCACGCCATAACCTGGACCAGGAGATCAGCTCCCTAAATCTTCTTGCCTTGCAGGAAGTCCTAGGCTTCATCTTTAATGTGCCTGATGTTTTTCAAACACTCCTGTTCAATCAGTATCCTGCACCCCTGATAAAGATAGCAGAGCGTTTCCCCTCTGTTGCCATCCCTGTGCCAGGAAGAGAGAAGCAAATGCTGATTTGCTGAAGTCTTAGCTTGGTAGCATGCACCAAAGTGCCAGGATCTCATTGTTTGGGTTTATTGTAGTAACTCCAAGATAATAAACTGATGCCGTCTTATGTGACAGAGAAATTGGTGTTTCATGCTTCTGCCCACCCATGGATGTGTGAATTCGTGGCCTTCCAACTTTTCATCTCGCCCTTCCTTGTAGAACTTCTAGGGCAGTATGTGGCTTTTATTTTTTTTCCCCTTCAGAGGAGCTACTAACTCCTCAGTCTCTTTCCTCCTCAGGGGAAATTAGGAGTGAAGGGAGTAAGGCAGTGACTGTGACTCCTGGCCAAAATGACTTGCCAAGATGAGGTTCTTACTTCCAAAGTCCAGCTGGTAAATAAGGTAGCACAGTCATTTGAAACGGTGCTACTAGAAAATCACAGTGATAAAATTGCCCCAAATTCAAATCCTTTTCAAATCCCAATTAGTAATTGCCCTGGCTAAGCTGCTGGTGCTTGTGTGGGTGGCCCCTTCATGAAGAGGAACCTATTTCTCTCTCCCAGGCCAGGAAAATTTGAAGTGTTAATGCAAGCCCTCTAGCTTTGAGATTGCTTTGCTTTTATATTTGTCTCCTGGTTTTATTTTAAGCTCTGCCACTGTTTCCCTCATTTCTGTCCTTAAATGCACCAGGGAGGAACTGGTTTAGCTACCCCACCGCATGGACAATTCAGCACCTCCGCTTTGTGTTTTCTTGGCAAGGCGGAAAGCCAACAATTGCCACTAGGATGGAGCTTATGTCATGCAGACTGTGTCTGCAGCATTTATAGCACACATAGGTCACCACAGGGAAGTTGATCTTCCTGGGACTTGGAGCTGCAACTAGCGTGTCCAGCATAAGCTATGTCATTTGCTGCGGGTATTTTATTTTAGCTGGGATGCTCAGTATATGCCTATTGTCCTTGTCCTAGAAGGCTACAGTTTTGTCATCCCCTTGCCAAACTGTTTGTTTATTATTTTTAGTAGCAAAACATTTAAAACTGTGTCCTCTGCCTCCCCCCTATGTCATAGTTCATAAATGACTAATCTGATCAGAAACAAGCTCCCTCCCAGCACACTTAATTAAACCGTGCCTCTAGCAGGAAACCACTCGTGCTAAATTTCACATGGAAATAACAATTTTTAATTGATATTAAGAAAGTAGGAGTAGCAGGAGGCAAAGAAGTTTAATTGTCTCTTCCCAGCCTGGGCCATGGCATTGTCTTTGTGGCATGGGGCTGTCGCGGGGCTGTTGCTTTGTGGCTGCTGAGTTTTCGGCAAGATCAGCGTGTGCTAGCTGCTCCTTTGCTTCAGCAAATGAGCTGGGGCTCTCCAGAGCAGGGAAATCAAGGCAAATGGTTGTGTGAGGTAATGCATCTCCTGGAGCAGCTCATGAGCAGTGCTTTGCGTCCACAGTTAATATGGAGAGTGTGCCACCATCTCCCCTTTGCATCGGAAATGGAATGCGATACCAGGTTTGTGTCCTGGCATTGAAACAGGAGCCCAGAGTAGTCTCCTGCTGACAAGTTATTCTGCTTGCAAAAGCTTTGCTAAAAAAAAAAAAAAAAAAAGTTGTGAGGTTTTTTTTTTTACCTTTGAGTAAGTGAATTCACTATTAAATGTCTTTTTCTTCTTACTTTGTGCTGAAGGGAGCTCCTGTGCTTGGGATCTCCTAGGTGGGTTTAGAAGGGAGAGTCTTCTGGTCTGTGCTGTGATTTCCACTCCCAAAATTTGTTCGGTGCTTTTTTTGCTAGTGAGATGGTGAGATGAGGCTCATTGTTGAGGGAGTTGCTTTGATCGGGGCAAGTTCATAAAATATGTTTGAAGCTGGGGAGTTTTTCAAAGAGTTACAAGCTGGTGCATGTAACAAATTTTAAGTTATAGTCTACTGAACAAAGTAAATACATTTTCCCTGGAGGCAGGTGAGTCTGTATCCCCTTTGAAAGCCTGCTTTAAAGGACATTGAAACTTGGATACCTGTGGCAACAGCACTGAAAGTAATAAATTCTATGAAAGGTGAGGTTGTCTCTTTAATTGGTGCTATGGGTGAGCTGTTTGAAGATTTGATTATTTTTTGTGTGCATGCAGCCCTATACTAGGAAGCTCCAAGGTGGGGAGGGGAGGGTCTGGTGCACCGGCTGGTAGCATGGTGCCTGCCCTGGCAGCTCTGCAAATGCACTTGGGGAGTTTGCAGTAAAAGCATCTCAGTTAGAGAGTTACAAAGAGCTAAGCGCAGCATTTCTGTTGCCATGCTGTCAGCAACTGAGTTTCAGGATGCAGAATAGCATTCGCAACTATTTAACATGGTGAGGAAAACAGGAGCTTTTATTAGTAAGGATGTATCACGTTTTCCTACTAACTGCTTGTAGTTCCCACGTGTTTTGCTTGTGCTGAAGTGGGAGTGATGGGCTTTGCTTACTATTTTGATAGATGATGAAAGGCAGACATGAGGTGCGCAATATGTGACTTGATATTTAAAACTGGCACTTTCCATTAAAGTACGTACTTCAGGCTGCTTGTTTATGTTGCGGTTGTGTCCGTGCCCATACAGCAGGCTTGCAAAACTCACTAAACAAAGCCAGCACAACAAAAAAGTCAGAGCAGAAAAATTGACTTGCCTGTCTACTGGCATGAACATTTCTTTTGAAATAAAAACTACTTTTTAGCCATTATCAAAGGTTAAAAAAAGCCTTGTCTTGGACAAGTCAGCCTTGCAAAGCTATAAGGTCTTGTTAGCCTGGAAAGAAACAAACCCTGCAGCCCTCCGCTGCTCTCCGCACCTCTGCAGCACTTCCATTCCTGACACTCCTGGAGTGTAGGAGGATGCTGCCAGCATGCTGAGGGTATTGTAGGGAAACACCCAGGGTGTGCAGTCCCAGCCTTTCCAGTAACAAAGCCTGGAGGACTTTCAGTGAAGTTCATCTCCCACGTGCTAGTCAGGTATGTTAAATGACTTTCTGCTTTGTTTTTGCCTCTGTCTTCAGGAAGCTCCTGTTCTTCTGACTCTTCCCTTTCTGCTCTGTTTTTTTTGTGTGGGGTGGAGCCTGTTAACCAGGATTGAAGAAGCAAAGTTTGGAAGAAACGATTTGGAGGGCCCAAAACCTGGGGGCAGGGAGCATGGTTTGGGAGGAAATAGCAAGCATGGGGAGCAAATGCCAGGGGAAGGTCTTCACACCTGTCTCCCTTAATCCAATGTCACACCCCAGCTGCATCTCTGATCCTTGTGTCCTGGGGTGCCTGTTCCTGCTCCTAGGGCTTCCCCACTTGGGCAGCTGTTTCTCATGTGCCTTTGCAGTGAGACTGAGACATGAAGGCCTTCCTTCCCAACTCTCTCTGTTACCTCTCTTCAATTTTATTTTTTTCCCTTGAATTTTCAGGCAAGGCTGACACTGAGGGTGTCCTGCCAGAGGCACAGCCGGTTTCTAATGGACACGTGAGGAGTGAGCTTGGGAAGAGCAGGAAGAGGGCGACTGTGCTTTTGGGGCAGTGGAGATGCTCTGACAGCAGCTTGGCTTTTCTCCAGCAGTTAGGGAGAGGCAAATATAACCTGATCCCTGTCTTGGTGTGTGTTTAACTTCAGGGTGCATATTTTCAGGGGAGGGGGGTTTTGCCTTTTGGTTTTTTCCTCCTCTTCTCCCACTCTGGGAAGAGTCCTCCTGTCTGGATTTGAAATTTTGAACGAGGAAAGAGCATGGTGAATGTTGAGGGTGCCAGAGAGCTGAAGCTGTACTGAGATAAGTGACAGCTTTTGTTTAGAAACTGCAGATTTGACACAGACCCTGTTTAAGCACACAGTTTTAACTTTGCTAGAAGCACTAAAGCAGTACAGCTATCTCCTCTCGGCAGAGCTTTTTTCCTTCCCTAGATGAGGCAATTCAGTACTACTGTAACTGTGCCTGCTTGAGAGGTTATGACAAGATGAGTGTATCTTACATAAAAATCACATGCCTTCCCTGGATAAAGGCTGATGTGAAGCTGGGCTAGGAGTGAACCTTCTATGTTTCAAAAGATCCATGTACAAGCTCAAACACCTGCTTTCCTTCTAATAAGAGGAGCTGGTTGCATATCAATTGTAAGGCTAATGTCATTGCTTTGTTCTCACTCTGTCTTCTCAATCATAAGGGTCAGGGTCTTATTATAAACGATCTTCTGGACAGCAGCATGCTTGGAGTTTGGCGCTGGGATGCAGCAGCTCTGCCTCAGCCCATCTCAAATCCTGCTTACGCAGGACTGTCCAAATGGCATGTGTTGGTGTGGAGCTGAGATTTGAATTGTTTGCCTTTGGCTCAGCATCCCGGCTTGAGGCCTTGCATGCTTGTGCCCTTTCCAAAGGGGAGAGATGGCTTTGGAAGGGGCCCAGCAGGTCTGGCAAGCATTTCTGATGAACCTCACTGCTGCTAATTTCAAATTCTGCATGCTCTGTAGGGTGCCCTGCTCCAGCACGTGTGCCATGTGTGACGAGTCACTCTGCCTATTGCATATCCATTGTTAATATTTATATGCAGTGAAACTCAAATTGGATTTTTTTTTTTTTTTTTTTACTTTGAGACAGCAAATGACTGTCTTAAGGGAATGCTGTTTTGTTACTCTGGATGGCCTCATCTCTAACCTGGCACTCCATTCTCTGCTGTTAACACAGCTGAAGGATGCTATAAATGCATTTTCTCTGCCCACTACCACCCAAAATCACTGCTAAAGGTGGTATTTTCAATGCTCTTCTAACGCAAGAGCAGACTCTGAACCCAACCGGATAACGATGTTACTCGCAAGCAACATTTTCATAAATAGAAAGATGATGGTGATTTACCGCTTTAGCTGGAAGAAGGAAATGTTGACACAAGCTTCCCCCTGGTCATCAGAGTGAAGTCATGAGTGGCTCTGTTTCCTGAGAGCTTTGAGCTGCAAACCTGAAAGCATAAGAAAAGACAGTTTACTAAACCCGACAGGCAGGTGAAGCCCTTTCAGGAAACACCGTGTCCCCTCAGAGATGAGGCTGATGCGAGATAATTGTCTAAACCGGGCTGATCTGCTCATTGGCAGAGTGTGGCACTGTTAGCTAACTGCGGGAGCGGGGTGATCTGGCTGCATCAGCTGGAAACCTGCCCTGGGAGCAGTGTGAGCCAGGCTGTGCCTGAAAAACACGCTGTGCTCCGGAGTGCGTTTGATAGCTCTCCCCCACGATGCAGGGATCATGGTGCAGGTAAAACCCAGGTCACAGATTGCTGGCCTTTGTTTCTCTTTTGTCTTGGTGCTCGCTCCCCAGCGAGGCTCCTCTCTGCTTTTGCTCAGCCTGTTTTACTTGCTCCAGGCTCAGGAGCATGGGGATTTGCCTGTGTGCTGGTGGCTGCCCAACGCCCTCTCCATTGCGTGGAGGGCTGCTGAGCAGTGGGCCAGTGGTGGACATGCAGCTGATGCAGCTGTCTCAGTTATGCCAAAAAGTCTGCCCACATCTGCCTCTCGGATTCCCAGCCGCATGGATTGGGATTATCCTGCCCTCTCCCAGTGCCTCCAAATAGACGAGAAATCTCGGGAGCACAGCAAAGGGGTGGCAGGGAGGAGCACTGGCTTGCCTGCCTGTCCCTATGTGGCAAGGACAAGGGACCTGGGCAGTGTCAGGATTGGGTGCTGGGGTTTCCCCAGTGCATCCTCAGCTGGATACGTGCAGTTGCCTGAACCCATGGGGTCATAGAATGGTTTAGGTGGGAAGGAACCTTTAAAGCCCATCCAGTCCAACTCCCATGCAAGGAGCAGGGACATCTCCAACCAGATCAGGTGGCTCAGAGCCCCAGCCAACCTGGCCTTTCCAGGGATGGGGCATCCACCACCTCTCTGGGTAACTTGGGCCTGTATTTCACCACCCTCATTGTAGAATTTTTTTTCCTTGTGTCTAATCTAAATATGCCCTCATCAAAACTTGATCAACTTGGGAAGTGAGGATGGGCAGTGACAGGCTTGATGTCATACTTCCCAGCTAGCAGGCAGCTTCGAGACTGCAAAAAACCCTAAGATGATGTGCTGGCCTGAATGCAGGCACCGGCTGCATTTTAAGAAAGTGAGACTTTTCCACAGCATGGTTGCAGACAGCCTATAGTCAGTCAGTTGATGCCTGTGCTTCTGCTGGACCTCCGATCAGAGAGCAGCCAGCGCAGTGTCTCACTGCACGCTTCAGAGGCTCTTCTGCCAGAAGGTTCCCAAGTACTTTGCAAGTCTTGATTAGCACATTAGCTTAAACAAATTGAGTTATATATGCCACTAAGGGAAGAAAGGTGCTGCACTCCTTCAGTATTGACTTAAAGTTTAATTAATTTTGTTGCCAAATGAGGCATGAAATACAGTGTGAAATATATTGTGGTGCTGAATGTGTAATTGTATGGGGGACTGGAAGCACAGCGAGCGCTGAGGATAGGGGATCACATCAGGCAAGCTGGGGCACCGAGCTCTCTTGGCACTGAAATGTGCGCATCTGGCAACAGCGGCATAGCTGGGCTTCCAGCTGGCAGCAGTGAGCTGATTCCGGGAGGCACGTGCCAGAGCAGTGCTCCCTGGGGGAGTTAGGACCTGGCCAACCTCCCCACTCAAAGTGGAATCAAGGTCTGAAGGTGCTGTCACACCTAAGGGTTTGTCACTGGGTTTTTCTGCTGGAAGATCCAACCATGGAGCCGAACAGCTAGACATGACTTGTACATGCAGCTCCCTGGGGTCTGTCCTCTCCGGAATGCAGCGGGAGCAGCCACAAAGGCCTTTGCATCTTTGCTGTATTGAAACTGATTAGACCTGCGTTTGGGTTAGGATGAGGCATTTTGTTGTCTGGTTATAGAGGTTCTGGGTTTGTCTGACCTGGATGGTCTTGCAGCGTGGAAATACATATGAAGAAATAACAGAAGAGGAAAAAGCTGAACAGTGACTGAAGATTTTTTTATTCAACTTTTGAGAATTTTTGTAATGGCTGTTTTGATGTTCTTCTCACTGCTGTGATTAACGTTTCTGGAAGGAGGATGTCTTCACAGTGCTTTGCTCCCCCACTAAAGGAGGGAAAGAGGCAGTCCAGAATAAATGGACTCCTTTTTTTTTAATCTTTAATTTTTCAGTTAACTCTCTAGGTAGCCCAACTCCCAGCAGGGAGAAAAAAATGTAAAAATACTGTCCACCTGCCTGTTCACCCTGAGGAGCACATCCCCACCTCCAAAGTGACCTAAGGCAACATCTCCCTCTAAATTTAAACTGGAGATTGTGCCACGAGTAAGAGGAAGGTGAAGTTAATGTGGCAGAAGCTTTTTCTGGCAGGGCAGTCTTCATGGTTAGTCAGGGACCAAAACCAGATAAATGAGCCTCATTTCAGAGCATCTGTGGACGAGACTGAGAGGAAGGGCAGACTCTAGAACCCTGGTACGTGTTGGGTGGTTTTGTTTTTTACATGCTAAGCAGGGCAAGGACAGTAATCTACAAAACCTTGTCCCATCCTAAATGGGAGGAACCTTCCAGAAAAGCAGGTGACACTCACAGTGTCCTGTCTGTGAGGCACTGGGGACCGCCAGTGAGCCATGAGGTCTCCTTCAGTGACAGCACTCACCTCTCCTGGGAACCAGTGGGCAACAGGTTTGGTGGCCACTATTGGAACCTCACTGACTACCACTCCACGCAGAGCTATTCCTCTTCTTCTCAAAGAGTTTTGAAGCATTTTCTGCCCATCCTTCATCCCTGACCCCCGGGGATGAGAAATCAGCAAGGTTTTTCTCCTTCCAAAAGCCCTTCTGAGTCTGTCATGGTGTTCTTTGGTAACAGATATGGTGGTGTCCAGGAATGCTCCAGGGACCCCTGACCTGGAAGGAGACCCTGCCAAACTCCTGTAGGACAAGCCTTGGAGGACGTGTGTTGCCAATCACCTCTCTCACCTTTCCACCTCATCCTGCACAACTCCGGGGGGGACAGGTGGTTTGGTTGTGACAAGTGACAAAACTTGTGCTGTGGTGGTGCATGCATGACCACTGCACTGAGTGTGGGGAGGTCCTGGGCTGCTTCTGCTTTCTGAGGCGTTTTTACTTTTTCAAAGTGAGGTGATCTCTCTTCCAAAGGCTTCTTAATGCCCTGTTAACATTGTTATACAAAACAGCAGTATGCCACTTAATTAGGAAAAATACGTACTAACCTCTACCATATGTTGCTTTTCTCATCATATTTGCATTTGAAAGTCCAGCTGAATTTCAATGTGAAACTGAATTTTATCCAAATGATGAATGGCCTGAGAGGCTGTGAGAAGGTGGATGTGTCTCCCTATTGCATGTGGTTGGGTTTGGTTTTCTTTTTTTTCCTTTTTAGAGAAAAAAATTTAAAGCAAGATTCCTTCATTTCTTGTACCATGGTTCAAACTGTTCACACCTTTCCTCTAAAACTTTAAGTGACCTTATTTTGCTGGATGGTCATTCTTGCATTCTCTGAAGTACAGAGGCTCCAGACCCCCGAAGGAGAAGGATTAGATTTACTCTTAAGCATTGTGTTTTCAGTGGCCAGCCTGCTCGTAGCCGAGGAGATGAGCCTGCTGCTGAGCCTCCCCACAATTCTGAGTTTCAGCAGTGGCTACTCCATCCTCGTAGGTTTGTAATCTCCTTTGCTGACTTAAAAAAAGACACTGATATCGACAGGTGCCTTTTTCAAAAAGTGAACCAATGGCCTGGCTGTGCCTTTGCCTCCGCAGCAGGAGCGTGGTGAGGGTTCATTTTCCCACCCTGCTGTTGGATGAGGTTTGTGCACATGCACTTCAACTTGTCTCCTGTCATGTAGGGCTTTGCTAAAAGTGCAACAGCCCCAGCTTCCCAGCTGGGGGCTGAAGCTTTTGGCTTTTTATTTTTAAGTTTTTGGAGCGGTGGCAGCTCCGAGCCCATTCCCAGATGGGGCCCTGGTTTCTCTGTGGATGTCACTTCTCCGGCAGCACAGGGCAGCTGGAAGAATGTTTTAGGAGCTGTACAGTAGCTGAGTCCATGGCAGCGCATCCCCACAGTCACTTATAGCTGCTTGGACTTTCCTCTTGGCTGGAGGCTGGATTTTTCTCCTCGTTTGAGGTATGCTTAAAGTGAGTTAAGCTCTGTAACAAGGTCAGCTTTATGTTGCTGAGCTGGGTATGCTCACACATCTTTTAGTGACCTTTTACCTCACCTACCTCACTTCATATCCTGATTATTTCACATCCTCTGCCTCTGCGGATCTGTCTTTGGAGGATTTCTTGGGTGCTGGGCTGGCCATGGTGTTCGCAGAGGGAGCTGATTGCCACAGGTTTTTTACTTTTGTCCTCCTTTCTCTTGGAGATCAGTTCAATCTTTAAGACAGTTTTTGTTGGTTTTTTTTGTTGTTGTTGTGTTAATGCAGCTGAACTAATATGATTACATTTCCAGATTTGGGTAATGGAGTAACAAGTCAGGAAGCACTTATTTCCCTTTTTTTTTTTTTTTTTTTTTTTTTTTTTTTTTTTTTTTTTTTTTTTTTTTTAAAAAAAAAAAAAAAAAGGAATTTATGTCCCTTCCAAATTATCCAAGTGTGCAATTGGGAAGATATTCCCCTTTCTCAGTTACTCTTGGCACAGGGGCTTCTTGCTACCATGGCCATGTGCGCAGCACCCTGGTCCTGGTGTAAGGGCTGCTGCACTTTGTGCTCTGTGCTGTGGTTGGCCACAGACCCAGAGTGGCCACAGACCCAGGGCAACCATGGTTGCACCCTGTGTGCCCAGAAAGATGGGTCTTCCCTTCCTCGTGAGACGTGCCAGGCTGAAGGGCTCATGTATGCGCTCCCAAGTGCTGCATTTGGGGCAGAGAACGTTGCATGCATGCCCTTCTCTGGAGCAGTTTCACCAGCATCTCGAGGTGCGTTGGCTTTGCTCGTCTCTGTGCTTAATTTCAGATTTCAGAGGAGCAATCTGGAAAACAGCTCAGCCAAATCATCTCGCAATGGCAACTTCCTTTCTAAAAAGAGAAGGATGTTGCGGAGTTAGTGGCTTCCCATTATTTTCCCCAATTTGAGCACTTTCTTGACATTGATCCCCCAGTGTCAGGCTGTGCGGTCTGCTTTGGTTTGGAAACAGCCTCACCACTGCAAAAGTACATCGTGGTGTAGGGCGCTGTGTCTCAGAGCCATGTGAGCTTAGGCTTCTCGGAGTACCGAGCTGTTTCTCCCCTCCCGGGATGGCGGGTACTGGCTGGTGGAGCCCCTGCACTGGCACAGCCTTGCTGAGCAGGAGTGGGACCGCAGCGTTTGCCCTTCTTTGGGTATAGTTGTAAGAAGGTCGTGAGTTACTTTTCCACTGAGCTGATAGTTACCCTGCTTCTGTCTTGTATTTGTGTTGTGTAGCCAGCAGGATTATTTATAACTTAGCCAGCATCCCGAGTCTATTGTTTCAGCAAAGAGCAGGAATGACTAGATGACTTCCTGAGATTTTTTTTTTTTTTTACCACCCCCTCATTTTTTATTTTTTTTAAGTCTGCTTTTCCTTCCAAGTATTATATTCACCAGTTGGATGCTTTCCCCCCACATCTTCCCCTCCTGATTGTGCATTTGTGCTGCTGACAATCCCACTACCGGTGTTACTTTAACTCTAAAACTCTCCCAGGAAAAGCCAGGGTCTCTGCCCTGGGAGGGCTGGGGCACCTTCGAATGGCACAAGCAGCATTGGACCTGGAGCCATCCTCGCAGGTGCCAAGGACCAAGGCATGAGGCTCCAGCAGCATGGTTAACGGGAGAGTGAGCGCCAGGGCACTTGCAGGAGTTGCCTTGTGCCCTGGATGCCTCAGGATGCTGTGCACCCCAGGTGCAGGGACACCAGCACGGGATTGCACCTTTGTGCTCCAGTTCAGCTTTTTTGTCACTGCTGCTCTGAAGGTGTTAATTGGGGCAATCCAAAGGTCTAACCTGAGCCTGGGACTGCACGGGGCGAAAGCCATTTTCCATGCTGGCTAAAGCAATGCATCCAGCCTTGGGGACATGGCAGTGGTAGGCACGGAAGAAGCAGGTCCTGACCTCCTGTCCTTGCGTGTGTGGCCACTCGCATTGGTCCCATCTGAGCAGTGTTTGCCCTAAATCCTGGTGCTCCCCTGGTTCTTGTCCTATTCCTCTTTATCCATCTGCCTGCAGTTAACGCACTGTCAATACTGATGGTGATGACCCACCAGTCATCACGGTTTTAGTTAAGCCCTTCCCTGGAAATTAGTGAGTACTAAAGGTGTGCAAAATGGAGAGAAGGGGCAGAGTGGGTGATTTGGTGAACTCAGCCAATCTGAACCTTTGGGAGGGACCTGCAGGTTGAGCTTCCTTGGGGTCAACACCCAGGGCTGCCTCAATGGCTGCTGGCTGCAGCTGCTCCTTGCCCGAATAGCCCAGGTCCACTTTGGATCTTCTTGCTTGAAATTGAGGCATAAGACTCCTGCTTTTGGTTTGGTTTAGTTGAATTCTCCTTCTGGCCAAGTGGCATGTTCTGAGCCGTGATGTAACGAGCAGCCCCTGAGGTTAGAGCGGCTGCAGCCACAACCTACAAAAGCAACCTGGGGACGAAACAGCTGAAGAGGAAGAAGTCTCTTGCTGCCTTGTGGTCAGCAGAGATCCTGCAGAAGTCCTCTCAGTTTCTATTACTTGAGAACTCAAAACTTAGGGCTCGTTTATTTTTAAGCTGCTGTTTCTAGCTGAGATGTCTGCAAGCCCTTGCTTGTCCTCTCCCCATTGGTAAAAGCTGCCTCATAGCCCCTCTGGCTCTGGACCCTTCCCAAGCGAGGCTGCAGGGAAGCAGTGGAAGGGGCTGGTGTTTGCCTTATCTATCTCCAGTTCTCCCCCTTTTCAGGGCTAGTAGCACAGATGTGTTGCTCTCCCTGCACTGACTTTCCAGGAACTGCCCAGCTCTGCAGGGAAGCTTGAAGTTGATCCAAATGGAGCTCTGCAGTGCTGGAAATGCCACTCGGATGTCAGCAGCTTAGAGTGGAATATTAGTCTTGAATTCTGTCTTGTGGGGTATTTTTACATACTCTTTGTAGCCGGTTTTGCTTTTCCAGGTTTCTTGTGGTGCAGAGTGCTACATACGGGTCACCTGAGATCCTGGGTTTGGGGGAGAGATGATGCTCTGAGAAGGGCCTGGGAGTTGAGGCAGCTCAGAGGGCTGATGTCTGGAGCCATGAGCTCACAGCAGGCTTATGGGCTCCTCTAGATTGCTTGTTGCAGTCAGCATTGGAGGTGCTTTGGGCTAGACACTGAGCTCGCTTCTTGTAATAGCTGGTCCCAAAGCCTTTATAGCCCAGGCAGAGGGGTTTCAGGTCACACAGGAGCTCATGCATACAAAAGCATGCTTGTGCTGGCTGCTAGACTGCCTATTGCCGCTGCTTGTTCTCATTCCTATAAAGTTTTCAAGCTGCTGTTCCCCTAGCTAGGGCACCCATGTACTACCTCCTTCCCATCTCAGATGCTTAGTTATTTCGGTTTTCTCCCCTATCTGGAGTCTACACTCAATGATCTCCCAAGTAAAGCACTGGTATGATTCCTGTACCGTCTTGCTCGCCGCAGCACTTCCCTGGAGTGATGGGAAAAGCCAAGCTTGGATGGCACTGAATTCCTGCTTTCTGCCGCTCCACAGGTTCCTTTCAACTGAAGTGCATGGGAAATAAAGCCGAGTAAAAACATGGGGAGCTGCGACTCACGCTCCACACTGTGAAACAATGGCAGCTTAAGACCTCTGACAAGCAGGACATGTGCCACATGGCAAGGAGAGACAGACATGTGCATCTCCTACAATACGCCGCCTCTTCCAGCCCTTCTGGGTCAGCTCAAAGACAGAGAACAGCATTTCTCCCCCAGCTTGCTTTGTATTTTTAAAAGCATTGCGGTTTTTTGTTCTGTTTTCTTTAAATAATTTTCTAAAAAGTTGAAACTGTAGGACTGGTGCTTTTTTACCCAAAGAAGAAAACTGAAAGATTAGTGAGATGTTGTGGTTTGGATTGCCAGTTGTAAAGAATTTTGCGCACTCCAGCATGAGGGGCTTTCTGACCTAGTGAGCACAAGTACTCGTTCCAAGGTGTGGCTTGACAACATGTGGGTTAATAGCTGGAGATATGTCTGTCCGCACAGGTATTTAAAGGATAATCTATGTCGTTTTCTGTTGTGCCAACAGAGGCTGTCTCAACTCTGGTCTCTGCTGCTGCATTTCCAGCTCTGCCCTAATTTTTGGGCAAGTCTCTCCATGTGTACAATAGCTAGAAACAGTTTTGTTCCCTAGAGAGGCTTTGAGGTTTAACATTTATAAAATGCTTTGAGATCTGCAGATAAAGGAAAGAAAGACAATAAACGGTGACCAAGGCTGTGCCAGAGAAATACCCTGTATCACCGCAATAGAGCCACGCAGGATTGGGTGGAGATGGCTTTTGTTAGAGGGCAAACAACTGCTCCAGAAGCCACTGCTGCAGACTCAGTTGGGAGCCATGATAGCAGGAGGGGTACAGCTAAGCCCCTACCCTGTCCTCTAAAAGGGCTTGTGTTAAGGAGGTATCATCAGTGGATAAGAGCATGATTGAGCCATGTAGGTGAGTTTTTCCCAGTGCTTCACATTGCCTAGGGTGCTCTCAGGCTGTCCCAGAGATCCCTGGGAGCGTACCGGGTCTGGAAGAGCTGCTGCCGATTTGCTCTTTGCTCTCCAGGCAGTGCATAATAAAATCCCCTGGTAAACTTAATCTACTCCATAAACCTCATTAACTTTCTTTTAACTGCCTTTGCCTGTCCTTAGAGTGAACTGCTCCCTGCCCCAAACAAAGGCAGACATGAGTGGGCAGGGACGGAGGAACCGGGAGCTGCGCTCCTCCCCAGCAGTCCCGGACGGGTGAGAGGAGTGTGCTGGCGCTGAGACCGCTCAGCACAGGGGTGCTGGGCTCTTCGACTGCCAGCTGCTCAATGGACATGGCATCCCAGGACAAGCTGAATTGGGGTAGGTCTTCCTGCCAGACATCTGGTGACACTGGGATTTTTTGGCAGAGGGTGGGAGGATGGAGTGCAAAGGAATGATTTTTTTCATGGTTCAGTTGGGAATTCTGCTCTTGAGGGTTTTGGAGGCAGGTGGGCTGGAGTGTCAGGCTCCAAGTCTTCAGGGATCCTTCTCTCCTCTCTCCCACGCTCTGAGTACCTGCCTTTCAGTACTGTTCCGCTTTTGAGCAGGTGCAGCATGCGTTAATGCTGCTTGAGTACCCACGATCCTGCTTTGGGAGTAAGATTCATAACTCTGCAAGAATAGCTCATCTTTTTCCGCTGCTTCCCTGCTTTCTCCCATATGTAAGTCCCTTAAAACCTATTGAAGCAAGCTGTGACAAGTGGCATGGCAAGACAAGGAGAAGGATAAGTAGCTGGAGGCTGGTTCCAGCACACAACAAAGTTAGTTGCTAGCCGAGGGGTTTTTGAGTGAGGTGGTGACCCCTGGTCCCCGTGCTGCAAGCCAGTAGTTGGCATGGTTAACTGCTGTAGCTGGGTGGGTAACATGACCTGAATACAGCATTTCCTTTTCCTATAGGGGCTTGTTCGATGGTTTTCATTTAATCTGGTTTTAGAAACAAATCAAACTGATGCCCAGCTGTCTGGAGATGATCTTGCTTTAATTTGAGTGGCTCACGAGTACCTAGTTTTAACTTGAGAGAAACTCCTTTACCTGAATCACTACAAATGGTACCTGCTTTGAAATGAAGTGTGCTTCGTGGGCTCTTGCTCTGGCTGGGAAACCTACACCTCTTAGTCTTAAATAAACGTGAGCTTGTGTTGAAGTGAGGAAGTGTGCTGTGTGCTTCATAGTGGACAGGGTTCCCCCTGAGATACCAGGGAGAAGCTGAGGCTTTGGGATGCTTCTGAGACAAGGGGTAATAGGTAGGATGGACAAAACTGTGCAAGCCTAGAATTATCTTCCCACGAGAGAGTTAAACCTCCATGCCTGGGATCACTGGAGGTAGATGTATGCTCCTTGTCCTGATCAGAGCAGTGTGGCCAGGAGCTGGACAGCCAAATCTTTGAAGTGCGATGGATCCTGGACACCAGGGAGGTTTACAACTGGCTTGTTTGCCCCTCGATTCTACCTGGAGTTGAAGGGGGTCCGGTGGGCAGCTGAGGCAGCTTGCACAGAGGCAGTTGTTGCCTCCAGCCTCTGACCTGCTCCCTCTGCTGCTGTGGCAGAAACAAATGGGACTCTCACGTTGCCTGAAAGGCGAGAGGTGTGGAGCTGTGGTTTTGCAAACAGCTGAGCTGACAGTTGCTTGCTGCTGGCTGAGATCTTCCTCTTCCCATCTGTCCTGGCCTGCCCCGTCTTGGGGGCTTCTGGTGCACGTTGTGCTCCAAATGGGGAACTGATTTTTGTTGGGTTTCCTGCTGTCTTACATGTTCAGCAGCCCCTGGAAAGTCCGGTGACCCCCAGAACTTGCTCAAGATAAATGCAGGGCGAGAAGGGCCCTTTCCTTCCACAGCAGCAAATCCTGCAATGCCTTGAAATCGCCTCATGAAACTGGTGCAATGAGGAACCAGAGGGAGCTTGGTCCACAGCCAAGGTGGCCCAGGGTCTCCCCAGGAACGGAGGTGGGAGCTGCCAGCAGAGCTTGCATGCTGGAGGCAGTCCGGCCCTTTGGTCCTTCACACTTTCCTTGCAGTGGTGCTTTATTTTTCCCTCCTAATTTTTCTACATATATATTATTTCCAAAGTTGCATTTGAAAATGCAGCCACTGTTCTGCAGGACAGCAGCTTCTCATCCTGAGCACACAGTAGCATTTCACCCTGGCCTGCCTGGAGCCGCGTAACTCGACTCTCACCAGCCCCTACAAACTGTGGAGCCCAAGGTTTGTAACCCCCTTCAGACACCCAGAGCTTCTGCACTTATGGGTTGGGCACTGATGCAGCTCTTTTTGTTCAGAAAGGAAAAAATTCCTCTGAGCTTCTTGTAGAAAGCAAGCTTTAGGCAAAATATCAGAGAAACTTCTTAATGGTCAATTTTACTAGACATTTATAGTGATGTTCCTGATAAGAAGTGTTACTGTTTGTCTAGACAAAAGCACTAGAAAACAAAACATCATGTAGAGGAGAGATAGACAAGATAATCTAATAGGTCTCTCTTTGTCTCCAGCTTGTTCTTCTGAATAGTGTGCAGCACTGATGTGAAGAACGTTTAAAGGGCTTGAGTGCAGTGTATGAAGCCAGGCTGGATGCTTGTGCGGTTCACCACGCTGGTTGCAGAGCAGGGGAAGAAAACAGACTCCCACCCTTCCTGGCAGTGCTGCGTCACCCATCTGCAGAACACACGATGGGTCGCTGTGTACCCCGGCTAATATGAAAGATGTAAATTAGGTGAAATGTTGCTCCTTAGTGTTGTAATAGTCAGAAGAATAAAACCCACTTTCATGATATCTTCATGGGCTTCCTAGGAACTGTGCAGTGGATTTTTCTCAGGGCTTTTTTTTTTTTTTGTTGCTCAGCATGAGGGGTCAGACTAAGGAGGACCAGCTCCTGCTGGCCATTGTTAAGTGATGCTAAAGTTGCACCAAGGAGATAGTTTGAAATGCACACTCAGGAAGAAAGTGTTAATTAGTCCTAGAAAATAGAGGAGCTGTGCTACACATTGAGTGCCATCTACTGGTACCTTATCCGTGGTATTGACATGTGCCCGGGGAGAGGGAGAGCTGTCAAAGGTCAGCAGCATGGGACCTGCTGTGGGGCCTACAGAGGGAGGGCTCGGTGTGCCCAGCCTAGCCTGTTGATGAAGGGATGGTAAAGATGGGCTTCCTCTATGCTCGTTCAGTGATGTCCTTGTTGTCCAAGCAAGTTGTGGTCCCACCAAGTGCAGGAGGAGCCCAGAAGCAGGTATCTGCTGAGGGTGATACATCGCAGCCTGAGATGGATGCTTCTTACCATACCTCCATGACTGAACATGAGATGTATCCATGATGCTGTTGGAAGAAGCCATGCCACCCTCCGTTCCTGTCCTTTCCTTTAAGCTGGCTGCAGATATTTGTCTAGGTACTGAACCAGACCAGGTGACAGATGTAGATTTTTTAAAAAAACCAACCCACCACCACCAGCTCAATCCCTTAGTCTTTTTACCAGCGCCAGGACTAGTGTGCTGCTTGGAGAGGGTGTTGTGATTTGGGCAGGGAACCAGGGCACAAGGGACTGGAGCAACTTTTTGGTGTTCCTTGGCTGATGTGTGATTAGAAACAGGGTCTCAGAGGCTGGTTGACAGCCTAAACCCACGGTGCAGCTCATCAGTGATTTTTACTGAGGTCAAGAGGCTGGTTGAGACCTTGCCTGATGGACTTCACGCCATCCGCACCACAGGCCTCTGCAGACCTTAAAACAAAGCTGGTGATTTTCTGAGGTTTTTTGTTGTTGTTGTTGTTTTGTTTGTTTGTTTGTTTGTTTGTTTTGCATGGGGGTGAGGGTAAGCTGTTCCTATAACTTGTCCTTTTGGCTTTAGGGGTACAAGGGGAATGTGGGGCATGGAGTATGGTTATGCAAAGACCATTCTTTGCAGGGGGAGGGACAACATCTTGAAGTGTTTAAAAAGGAGAAAAAAAGAGTCATGGTTCTTGGAAATGGTGCTTCTTAGTAGCAAGTAGATCAAATACAACCCTTTTAAATGCAATTTAAATAATTGATGGTATATTCAATTACAGAAATATTTGGTAGCGTTTTGAATAGGTCACATCTGTCCTTAAACTGTTCTTAAGGTAAATATCTCACCATGCTGTGCATTGACCAAATTTTGTAAGAATTTGGGAGGGGAAACTCCTTGGCTGTACGTGCATTTATCCCCAACACTGTACTGTGTATACTACTGGCGTTTGGTTTTGCTTTAGGGATGCCGTACTTTAGGGATGCCGTACTAAGCCTAGCTTTTGTATTTTGGGCATATTCAGCTACTGAAGTTTGCAGTCTTGCAGTTACAGCACCGTAACTGGGCCTGGCCAGGGGTTTCGGCATCAGACGGGTGTTGGTGGCTTCTATGTTGCCCACCAGCTTGCTCTCAGGGGACAGGACGGCAGCCGTGAGCCCGCCACACGCTTGGCAATGCTTGCCTTGGGAAAGGAGAAGGCAAAAAGACAAACCTTTCTTGTGGCGACGGTAGTCTTGAAGCTATTTGAAAAAAAAAAGCTGGAGCCGAGGGCTTGCCCCAGCTTTGCAGAGGGAGGCAGACAGGCAGGTGGTGTTGAGAACACTTTGTTTGGGAAAGTTTGTCTCATTGTATTGAACAATTCTTCTTAGATGATCCTTCCTGTGGGCTGAATCATCATCTCTGGGAGCACGTTAGCTATCCTAGACAGCCCTGCGGCCGCATCCTGTGCGGTCCAAAGCATCCTGTGCTGCCAACGGAACCGGAGGGTGCTGGGCTGCCCAGAGCCCCACAGGATTGTGTTTTGGATTAGAATAAACACTTCTGGATGTGTGTTTGCTGCAGCTTTCCTCTTCCCTTTGGGATCTGTTTTTCCCCTTTGCTCCAGGGAAGTTTGCAGGGTAAATGCTGGCTTGTTAGCAGTAAAGCATACGTGTTATTAACTAAGATCCCTCTCCCTGGTAAGGGAACACTTACAAATAAACTACCAAAGCCACTGTGACTGCATGTGTGTTTGGCTGTTTCTCCATGTAATTTCCACATTATTTGGAAACAGTCTTTAATTTGTCTAATTTTTAATGGTCTCTGGCCTCCCTACCTGCTGGTGTCAGAGTGTGGCAGTGACGGTGGGCTGTGAGGGCTCACATATGCATGGCTGGCACTGCTCTATGGACACAGCCCGGGGTCGCCACCAAGGGAAGCTTTTTTGTTTGATCTGAAACATCTCTTTTGCAAACTTCCGGGTTTTTTTTTTTTTGGTCCGGTATAAGTAAACAGGCTTTTGTACCCTATTTTCTTGCTTGATGGAAACCAAGTAGGAAAAGATTTCTGTTCTCCAGCAAAAGCAGTGTTCTGGTTGCATCTCTGATACTGTAATTTTATTTTACATTGCAAATGAAAGAATACTTGGAAAGATGCAAATCAGAGCAGAAATAGAGGTACATGCTTCTAAGTACAACAAAGGGCAACAAAGCTGGTGAGGGGTCTGGAGCACAAGTCTTATGAGGAGCGGCTGAGGGAGTTGGGATTGTTTAGTCTGGAGAAGAGAAGGCTCAGGGGAGACCTTATAGCTCTCTATAACTTCCTGAAGGCAGGTTGTGATGAGCAGGGGTTTGGCCTCTTCTACCAGGCAACAAGCAGGACCCGAGGTAATGGCCACAAGTTGTACCAGAGG